>JAUCNQ010109902.1:0-11841 GCA_032352715.1 Bougainvillia muscus | reverse complement strand
CCGGGGGGCGGGGTAATTTTCCCCCCCCCCCCCCCCCAAGTAGAATAGGGTTAAGCCAGAAAAAATGTTGATTGCCATAAATTCTGTCTAGCATTGTAGGAAAAAGTTTGTTCTGAATCCTTTTGAACGGTACAAACAATTAACTGCTAAACATTGTTATACTGATTGATCAATATATTATACACTTTATGAAATACTCTACTGCTTGTCTTTCTCAATAGTTTTTTTTAATTTTAGGAATAAGCTTTATTACGGAATGACTGCAGAAGACAAGTAACTATAATTACAAATGAAGACTGTGATCTGCTTGTTGTTCCACGAAAAGTATTTGTAGAATTATGCCCGAAAGCTCTTGATAACGAACTACAAGAAAATATCTCTTTATGCAGGTACGGTTTTGTGACTTCAGTAAGAACATTTTCAAGCTTCTAGATCGGACACTGGTTGGAGTTTCTAAACCAAATCAAAGAAGATTATCGAGATACTTAGCGAGAAGGTTTAAATGTACCAATTAAGCATTGTCGTTAATTATTCTGATAAAAAATAAATTGATGTCTATTGTCTTTGCGTAATGCTCTTCCAGGTCAATACCGATGTTTTCAAACTGGGAAGAGGAAGTAGTGAAATCAATGTGTATGGAATCTCATCTATCTATGGTAAGAATATCTTAAAAAAACAGATTTTTATTAAACTTAACAGTCCCTAGCTGGCACACGATCAAAATTGACGTCTAATAGACGTCTTTACGACTTCGCGACGTCGTGAAGGCGACTATTAGACGTCATTTTTACAATAAGTGCACAATGAATGCACCTTTGCGGTATAACAGCTTCTCGGGCTAGAGAGCTGGCTCTCTGCTTCTCAGTTCAGATCTGATAAAACACGGACCTGAAAATCTTCAAAATATCAGTGAACCTTATACAAATGTGAAATTATATTCAAGCGTCGAAGAAATACCTAATGAATGTTCTCACTGTAGTAAGATTGTTCTACTCCCAGTCGACACCTGAATTATAGTAAGGCTATTTTTAATTCGGGTGCCGACTGGGAGCAGAAAAATGCTTCCAAATGGAGAATCTAGCCGACCCGAAACACGACCAAAAAATACGATGCATTGTATCAGTGGCGGATCCAGCACTAGTCAGAGCAACACGATGAAGAACTAAACGTTTTAATTCTTAATAGCTTTATGTATGATCATACAAAATCAATTAAATATTAATGAGTCTGAGTCTCCATTCTACAGTTGTGACTAAGTAAAGGCACCTTTTGAGTGCGCATATGCGCATTTTTTGGTCGTGTTCCGGCTTGGCTAGATTCTCGTTTATTATCTTATACAGTATACAACGGGGACTGTGGTAAGCAAAAGGTATGAACAAGATAAAGATTGGTTATTTATCTGTATGGAGGGGAGATGTATGGTGGTTAAAAAACTTCCAATAACTTTGAAACAAGCCAGAAATTTATCAAGTAGAAAGGGAAGAAGAACTTTTTCCCAGAAAGAGACTCGTAAACAAACGGGTACATTTATGGAGAGAACAAAAAAGGAACCGATCAAGCAGTTTGAACATGCGTTATTTGAGAACTCATCAACCCTTCATCAAGATAGTATCAGTATTGAATGGAGTAGAAGAAAGTCCCTGTAAGTTAAGAAATAACTTTGGTTAGGTATTATGTATTATCGGTAAAGACTACATCGGTACAGCTGGTGACGAAAACTTGTACGGACGAATAACTTATACCAACGAAAACTTGTACCGATGAATAATTTTTCCCGACGAATAATTTTTACAATTTCTGAATTTTTCAATATAGAGTCCTTCACAGTTATCTTAAACTTTGGTATCCAGGGTCGGATCCAGGAGTAGGCAAACACCTACGAAGAAGTGTAAAACAATTAAAATTTCTTTTCCTATTTTCAAACAGTTCTAAGTTCCCGATATACAGTTAGGTTATTATACTCTCAGTATTTTTACCGATGAAAAATTATTACCAACGAATAATTAATTTTTATGACAAAAAGGTATGAAGATACCGATAAGGCATTTGTTTCGTTGCTTAACTGCTCAGATATTATGCTGTCCGTTAATAATTTTATTATGCAACCTACAGAACTGTGGTAGAACTCAATCATCTAGCAGTTTGTTTCATAAAAACTGTGTTTGTCTTGCCGAGCAGACTAAGGTGTTGAATTCCACTGACTTCGTTGTGGGTTCAATCCCCGCTTCACTTTAAGTAGAGCTTTATATAGCTTTAAATAGAACTTTAAATAGAACTACCCGACACATTTCTACCAGTGTCTTAACACTGAATGGCCATCCGGTATAAATAATTGGAAAAAAGTTGTGCCAGCTATAAATAATCTAATAACAATATACCAAAGATGTTGTATTATTTTACCAAAACATTATAGGGCAAGCGATGTTGAGCAATTCAAAGAACTGAATTTTGGTTAGTGGGAATCAAGAGTTACTTGTTGGATACTACGTTCCATTAACCCTACTTTGAACCCCTTTGAGATGAAAAGATTCCATGAAAACTCGGTCCATGCATTCACGATTTGCCTAACATCCTGCTGAGCTGGCATTTTGAAACTGTTTTTGCAGGTTGTACAAATAATATATATACTACTAAGTCATTTGTTTATGTTTTGTTTCTGTTTTTTATGGTCGGTGTTATCCACGCTACTGTCCGTAGCTCGAATGGCAAATGTCTCAACATTGATGTGGCCATCCTGGATAAAAAATCAAAAAAAAATATAAATAAATATCATATATCATACCAACTGAAGTGTCGGATCCAGCCCTATTCAGAGCATCGCGATGGAGAAATAAAAGTTTTAATTCTTATTAGCTTTCTGTAAGAAACCCATAATCATACAAAAAGACTTTACAAATTAATGACTTTGAGTCTCCATTTTACTACTTGGACTAAGTAAAAGCATGTTCTGAATCCACCTAGGCAATCTTCACTTGGTTTATAACTTGAATTCAGCACCTGTTTCTTTCAGCAAATCAAGAAACAGAATTTAAACGACAAGTAAAAGAGAAGCGCACTGGTTGGTACAAAATAAGTCATAACGTATTTAAAGACATTCTTCTCGATGAACCAAACTCTGTGTTTATGTTTGTAGATTATCTGGGCAAAGGAGACATATTTGTAAGTGAAAAATTGATTTACACTTGACAAATAAAAATATTAACTTTTCTTACTAACATTGCTGAGCACTATTTATTGCAGTATTAACCCCGGTAGTCATTAGCATTTTAACTGTTTACAACGACCTGGAATAATCTTCTTGATGTTTATTTTACTGCTACAAACTCTATGAGTGGACCATTTAATAATTTGTGTAATATCAGCTTTACCCGGTGCATAACGCATATTGTTACCCAGCTGGCACACAACTCTAAAACAACGTTGCACCAACGTTGTTAAGTAAGTAAGTAAGTTTTATTCGCCATCATAACATTTACAAGTAAAAAGGGGAAAAAATAAAAAATAAAAAAAATTAAAATAGCTATTATACAATAGTAAATGTAAAATAGTAAAAATTGAAGAATTTATTGATAAGATTTATTGAGGCCAGATAACACAGTCCTGAAATATAAGCAAAAGAATGAAAAATCCAACTGTATTGCTCTACCTAAAAGCAGTTTTGCTCATCATTTTATAATTGGCCAAGTTGTTACAACGTTAAAAGTTGTAATAAAGTTGCTACAACGTTGTTTTAGCGTTGTGTGCGAGCTTGGTAGAGACAAAAAAACACTTTACAAATTCCTTTGATTCCCAACAAATTTCAGTCAGAAGAAAAGCACAATGACGCTTTAACTGAGATGGAAATGCAGCAACTACTGAGCAAGCAAATTATCTTTCTTGATTTTAGAGTATATGGGAATTTCTTCACCCAGAAGACTTAGGAAATACGCTGCTGATTAGTTTGGGTGCAAAGATAGTAAAGTTACCTAGAGATATGTTTTTCAGAAATATCACGAATAAACAGTTACAACATGCTGATACTATTGCATCCAAAAGGAGGTAGGAGTAGTACCAACCTCGTTCTCAGATATCACAGAGAAACTGCGAACGACGTTGGAATAGTACTTTTATCCCTGTCGTATATTTAACTAATAAGGTTAACTACTGCTCATTTTCATTCTGATTTCTGTTGTCTGTCCTTTTAACACTTTCACGCCCGCAATGGGTCACCAGTGACCCAAAAAATCGCAGAGTCTAAGATCGAAACCACAAGTGCTAATGAAATGTAAGTCACCTAGAGGGCTGGAGGGCTGAAGGCGAGGCGCGCGCGCGTGTGAGGTAGCTTTCGATTTAAACAGTGCTTTTCTTGTGGACGTGAAGGGGTTAAGGGTTCGTGTCATGACTTTGACTTAAATTCGTTTCACAAATTGTTTTATTTTTATCTCAGAAAAAGTGACACTAGAGTAAGCATAAAGATTTTTCTTATACGACTGAAGTGAATTTACGAAGAAAAGTTTTACGATCCGTAACCATTTAAACCCAATTTTATATCCCCATATATGCCCCCTGTGCATTCCGTCTCATGAACATATTCCGTCTCCTGGACATATATGTGTTAATGATGTGTTAATGCTATCCTTATGTCATAAATCTTGGCACAGTGGTACCACATCATCAGTTTGAGATTTTGACGCCATAAGTTGTCGTTTTTTCCAGATTTTTGCTATTTTCAACGAATTAACGTTTATCGATTAAAGCGCCTCACTAACCAGTTAAATTATTACTATTTGACATAATATTATAGGTGTAACATATTCAAAAATAATTATACTTACTAATATGTAATAATTAGTTTAAAACCCTTTTTAAGCAGTTAATATAGTAATATTTTAACTGCTAAGTTACGCTCTTTCCTCTATGGTCATTAATTTTAAGAAAATAGCAAAAATCCGAAAAACGTCTAACTATGACGTCATCACAGACACGATCACGACATAATTGAAAAGATGACTTCAAAATGTCAGACTGATGATGCGGTACCACTATGCTAAGTTTTACGACATAGCATTACATCATTCACAAAGCACACACCATTCACAAATTATATCCACGACACGGGATGTCGTCAAAGGACGAGTTTCATCTTGGGGTAAAGCTCATCCCTGTCTCTGTTCAAAACTCTCATGTTGTTTACACGTAAAAGGCGAGTTGAAATCTCGTCCCGGGGTGAACTGGTCTCGGTCAAATAGAAAGGGATGAAATTTCGTCTGGGGTCTAGAATCATTCAAAGGTGAGTTAAAAATACGTGTAAACAGAAATCAATTTCAACTCGGGTAAAGATTTTCACCTTTTTACAACTTGTTTTTCCAGTAATAACACACTTTTTTGTCAGGAATGAGATAGTGAAAAAAAATCTAAAAATAATTGGTTTGCAGAGATTTCAAAGAGGGTTGAAAAAATCGTTATTTCACATCGAGACGAACTGAACATGTAAACAGGAAATAAAATTTGAATCTCATCCCGGGGTGGAACTCATCCCGGGACAAGATTTTACGTGTAAACACCCCCTATTTGACCGAGACGAGTTCACCCCGGGACGAAATTTCAACTCACCTTTTACGTGTAAACAACATAAGAGTTTTGACCAGAGACAGGGATGAGTTTTCCTGGTTTTACCTCCAGATGAAACTCATCCCGGGACGAGATTTCACGTTTCACGTGTAAACACCACCTTAGGTCTCTCTGACTTCGTTTCTGAAGAATGGTTAAACTATGTTCTATGTTCTTTGACTTCGTTTCTGAAGAATGGTTAAACTATGTTCTTGTTTTGAACGTAAGGAATTGATTGTAAGGATGATAACGTTCTGTTTGATAAAAAAATTCTATATTTTTCTGTAGATATCCGACTGAAGACAAGTTGATTACATCATTTGTGGATAATCATGCGTGGAAATTATATAAAGATCACGTGATTAAAGATATTCTGAAGTCGAAAGAGAACAAAGCTTTACATCTACCCCTTATTAAAAACAAATGGCGAGTTAACTTGTCCATTTGAAAATGAAAAAGAAAGAGGGATTTTCAAGCATGTTGTATCCCAGCTAACCCAAATTGAAAATTGACGTATTATCAACAACCTTTCGACGTTACACCGTTGTAGGGACATCGTTAGAAAGTAGATTTCAATTTGTGTTAGCTGGGATGTAGGTTGTTAGCTTAGGGACTGTCCAAAAATCGTATGGAAATTCATATAAATTTTCATACAGAAGGAGTGTTTTTTTGCATACTTAGTATGCACTAAGACACTCCCTCTATGGAGAAAGTAGGGGTGCCCTCCCCTTTTTTCTTTCTTGGACAGTACATGCCAGAGACTTGAAACTTTGTACAGTTGTTGCCCAACACAAAAGGAACATTCGGGTGTGGTCTGATTTGATATGACGTCATTAGTGTATTGAAAATTCGTCAAATCAAGTCAAATTATTTCCTATAAAAACTATACTAGATAGTTAGAAATAATGTTTCTCATCAAAACCCGTTTTCAGTGCTTTGACTACAGGTTAAAGGATGTTCTGGACCCGCATATGGATCTGTCCCTGCAGGTGAAACGTATGTACTCGGGGGGAAAAGTGATGATGTTAAAGAACTGCTTAAATTTAATAATTACTTTAATAATTTGACAAAATTTCATACTGAGAAAAAACCAATGTCTTATATAAATACTGAATATTTCACAGTATGCTGTATGTATAATAAATTTTATGAAATAAATTATTCAAATAAAATATTTTATTGTTACTGTTTTCTATTTCAATTAAATCAAAGAGCTGTCTCAGAAAATTATATTTATAAATTCATGTTATTTTTATCACCAATCTTCACTCAGAAGAAGTGTCTTTGTATGTACCTTGTATGCACAATGAAACTTCATCTGACAGATGAAAATAAAATGAAATAATATGAAAATAATTTTTGAGGCGAACCTAAATTAATCAAGAAATTTAATCTGTATAACATAGCAGCTGGAGATCTTCGAAGACTGCCGACAAACTTCGTTTCTCATATTTCTCCATTTGTACATACTAAGACATTTCTTCTGATGAAAATTGATACACATTTCCATAAGAAGTTTGTAGAGAGGTCCTTAGTTTGTTATGTTGTTTTTTCTACAGATGGATTTTTTCTTTTACTCTATAAGATACCATATGAAATCAGAGTGAACTTAGAACATGCATATACTTAGTCACAGTAGTAAAATGGAACCTCAAACTCATTATTTTTTAATTGCTTTTGTATGATGATGGTCTCTAAACACCTATCGTCATTTAAAAAGCTATTAAGAATTAAAGCGTTTAGTTCTTCATCGTGTTGCTCTGAGTAAGGCTGGATCCGCCACGAAAAATAATGTATCCCAGACATTGTGAAACCATAACATTTCTACAGGATGTCATCATTATTAAAATCTCAAAATCCATACCATGTCATCCTAAAGAGAAGTGTCTTTTTACATAATGTGAATGTCAGTGGCGGATCTAGCCCTAGTCAAGGCAATACGAGGAAGAGCTAAATGTTTTAATTCTTAATAGCTTTCTGTAAGATGATGGTATAAGAGAAATGTCATGTTATTTAATTGAATAACATACAGTCCTCCATTACATTAAGGTAAGAAATTTGGGCGGAATTTATTTCTGTGTTTGAAGTCTAGGAATTCGTCGTGTTACAGTTCTATTCGTTAATAGTAATATTTAGAAAGTGTTTACAGAAACTTTTGTTTTCGCATTTGTTGCTCCATATGTAGCTGAAATTATGGAATAAATTATTAGAACATTCATATAATCTACAGGCTTGGAAAACAAGAAAAACCCAAAGACCGGTGTTAACGTGGTTTAACGTTTATTTTCGCAATCCTAACTTTAAAAAACAAGATTTTTGAAATGTAATGATAAGAAGCTTACCACCTGAATTATTAATTCCTGCCTAGGTTAAGGGTATTGCATAACTCGTTTGTGTATTAAGGCACTTGGTTCAGATACCAACTAAAATAAATCGTATCCCAGAGAGTAGACAGCCACAAACCATGGTATCTGAAGGATGCCATCATTATTAAAATGAGAGAGGATCAAAAACTCGGACTATGGCATCCTAAGAATGCTGTATAAGGACTATCTTTTCCCAGCTGGATTTGCATAAGACGAATCTATAAGGACTGTTATTCAATCAAAGCGTGAAAATTCATGTTGTTAAATTGAATAACATGCAGTTCTTCATTACCGGCAGATAACGTAAAACAACCTGAGGTTGTGTTAAAATTTAAAATGGAAAACTATGTGTTGTCATACTGATGACATGAATTTTCACGCAGTGCAAAAAAAAATATTAAAAAAAAAATAACAAAACTCAAAAGAAATGTTCAACGCAACCAGTGTTACTAGTAGAGATGGGTTTATATTTTTGTTATCTCTGATAACAATTTCTTGTGAACAATTTAACATCCAGGAACATAAAACCGTACAGCAAAATGAAATTAATCGATATCCATCAATGTTGACAACTGAATGTATTCATCTATGTTCAAACAATATCGCTTGTGCACAAAGTGGTATGCTAAGTGATGAGAGTGGCAGACAAGCCTGCATTCATTTTGGACATAAAAGTGCGATAAATGAATATGCGTTGACACAAGGACAAAAGATTCATATGTTTAAGCCAGGTAAGCTAATAGGAAATGGCATGTGGGTACAAATTTTCGCGCCCTCTGAAAATTTTGAATTTCGCTGGTATTTATTACAGCGAATTTGAGCAAAATTGACGTTTCGCAGGTTTAGAATTTCGGGGGGGGAGAAAAAAAATCATAGAATAGCCGTATTTCAGAAAATTAGTTTTTAATGTTGAAAAAAAGATTAATTAAATTTAAAATTTCGGGGGTAATAATTTTAGCGAATTTGAGCAAAATTCGCAAAATTCGTGAATTTTAATACTCGCGAATATTTATACCTTTAAGGTAGCTTACAGGTAGAAGTGCAATGTATTGTGTTCACTTTGCATTATAGATTTGGAAAAAGCATTCTAATTGCAGCAACTTTATTCATTATATTGTGCGTTTTTACTATTTTACGAAAAATTTGCTTACTCTCCTTAAATGCGCAAGCTGCAATGATCACCAATCATGGTTTAATTTTTGCTACCTTTCTAGCAGAAATCCATCAATAATTGTAATCACCTAAGCCATGCAAGTATGGTCTAAAGGTCAAGTCATCGGATTTGCAATCGGATGTTCGAGGCTTTGATACCGGTGCTCTCCGGTCAACTATGTGAGGGAAATTGGATAGATGGTAAAAATTGAGTGCTGTAGGTACTATCACTTCTGTGGGACTGTGTCGCTCAGAAGAATATTAAATACTCGAGAACCTCCCACTTAAGCCGTGATCCGTCTTGGAAATAAGCGACAGAGTATATCCCAGGAGCTTAGCAGGGCTAGTCACGTTAAATATAAACCTTACTTACCTACTGCATTGAATAAGTCAATGCATCAGGATTTTTTTAATCTGATTGATTTTTTTTGCAAGCATGGAACTGTTGCTTCGTAGCTAATTTTGTTTTTCCTCTTTATAAGGCAGAAAATATAGCTTATATATATAGCATCATAGCTTAGAGAATTGATCTCGTTATTTCCTGTAATTGTTTCACCAGGCCTCAACCCTGTTTGACATGGATCAATTCTTACCTCCTATTTGGTATGGGGTAGGGTAACAATGTTTCTCTATTTCTCGTCTAAAGTACAAGTGTCTACTATTGGTGTCGAAGGTCACGTGTATTTTTCTATGACATCATTAACCCATTCAACATGGGGGGAGAGTCAAATTGGCCAGCGACAATTTCGATTTTGAATAACTTTTGATTGGTTTGTGCAAATTAGCTGAAATTTTGTGACTTTTCCTAAAATTTACTTAGGTTTCCAAAAATTGCAAAAAATAAGATTTTCACGCCCCATTTTCACAGGTGTCAGCATCTTTTGACTAGGGCGTAAGAATTTTAAAAATGGACTTTTCATTTTCTTTCGTGTCATTTTATTGATAAAGTTGGTAATTCCGAAAATTGAGATTATATTGACACTAATTCGGTTTACAGTCATTATAGGTTAATTTACAGACCAGAAATGCTAATTCACAGACCAGATATTTGATTTTACAGACCAAATATATTGAGGAATGAAATGTGCAGAATTGCATTATTTAGAGTTATATAGAGACACATATTACTGTTTAGGGAGATAAAGAGACATACTTACCCTTAAAGTACACAAAAACTTTAAATTATACATCGATTGGAAACAGTAATATCCAAAAACGTATCCAAAAGATTTAGTAAAATTTGCTCTCAAGTTTGATCAATTAACAAATTCTCCTAACATTACTTATATTTTTGAAATGACCATATTTGGGCATTTTAGCGATTTAGGATACAGATTATGTTTAGAAACTTCAAAGAATAAAGTAATAAAGAATAAAGTAATAAAGTATACCAACAATATTTGATCTATAAATTGATACATAAATATAAATTTTTGAGTCAACATGACTAACTTATGACGCCATAACGAGAAATAATGACGTAATCATGACGTCGTAAACGTAAATATTTATTGCAGAGAGGTCAATGATTTTTTATACCAAATTTGGGTTCATAAGAGTGAAAGGTTCTAAAGATATACAGAAAAATCTAACCGCGGGCCAAATTGCATACGAAGGTCAAAAAAGCCCATGTTGAATAGGGTTAAATCCGCATGTTCGCGAAAATCAATAGAAACAAAAAAAACCCGCGAAGATATTGTTAAATTTTCATTTCGGGCAATAGTAGCAAACAAAACACCAAAACAAATATTTTTGAACTGCATACCGTAAACTCCCGGTAACTCGAACCTCGAAGGGACCAAAGAAAACAACTTAGCAAATGTTCGAGTTAAGCGAAGCTGCTATGCATTAGGAACGCTTCAAGAGACCAAAAAAAATAGTTTTAGTTAACGCGAGCTCGAGTTATCCGAGTTCGAGTTACCAGGATTATACTGTATTGTTAAAAAAAATGTAAAAAAAATGTAAAAAAAAATACAATGCAATACAGTGCAATCATGTGCAATAACGCCACAGTTCCACAGTAGTAGAGATTTTAATTTTCATTATTATCACTTCATAAAATATAGTGTTGACCTTCAATATTTTATCATACAACTTACAAAAATTAAGAGTTTCTCAATTTTAGAGAAAGGCCAAATTTCAACAGGTTGCCAGAACAAAATCAGTAATGGACAACATAACTTTTGTGCCGTAGTTAAATCAAAGTTAAAGGGGAACTAACGTCAAAATAATATTTTTCCAGAGAATTGCTAAATATGCTCCAATTGCCATAAAAAACTGCCTGGCAAAATTATTTTTTTATTAAAAACCTTTAAAACGCGAGTTATTGAGCTTTTTGTACACTAATTTTGTTCAACGCTAGCTGCCACTTAATTTTTTAAACCGAAAGTATTAATTATGTTTCTATAGTAACGAGACGTGTTACGCTCATACACATTATAAACACAACAGTGTAATGGCTACAGAGAAATAATGTTTGAAACAAAAATAATTGATTTTCTTAACATTTGCTTTTATAACAATAGTGAACTAGAAGCCCGGGGGCTTGAAGGATTCCCGAACTTGGCATTCAGCTTCTCTACAGAATTCCAGTTATTCTATGCGGGTTGAACGCTTTTCAGCTATTTTGCAGATTTTACTTCTCAAGGGAAAAGTGTGGGAACTTTTGGCGTGAACATGTTAAATTACCTTTCAGAATGGCTCCTAGCTCCGAGTCAATAGGGAATGGAGGTTG
>JAUCNQ010109891.1:0-11842 GCA_032352715.1 Bougainvillia muscus | reverse complement strand
TCCGTCGGAAAAATTTAACCAATCACAGAAGCCATGACAGTTCATTTCGCCCGCAACGACTTTCCATGTAAACGAGTTCTTAGACGAAATTGAAACGAATGTCCTTACCTTTCCTTAGTTGTTAGTGTTGTAGCATCTAGTGTATCGTTCTCTCTATCATAGTGCTGAACTACATGACCGTATATCAAAAATCGAAAAATTACGTAAAAGATATGAAATATTAATGGTCTCGATGGCTCCACCTGAAGGTGAAGAGGAACGTTCACAAGCATACTATGTAATTAAGGCAGCACAAGAGAAAGAAGAACTGCAAAGAACGGGGGATGATTTAGATGCAAAAATCCGAAAAGCTGAAAAAGAAATAAGGTTTGTTTCGTTCATTTTAAATTTACATCAGAATTTATTAAAAAAAAGACACATGTAATTTTTATTATCCTCAGCTATGTTTTGAAGGGTCACACCTGTCTTTGTCTGTTCACGCTATATTACTAGTTAGCATATTTATTCATAGTGGTAGCATATTTATTATGATAGCATACTTATAATGGTAGCCTATCCGAATTGGTTGCATACCTTAACACACAATTTCTCGACAATACAAAAGATTCAAAAGTTCTCTAGATAAAGCAACACTACTGACGCCATTGTATAGCATAAAGTTCTTGTCAGAGAGTACACTTCGTCCCTTCGTTTAATGAACAGGTACCCTCGACAATAATGGTATGTAAATCATGCTATTTTATTTTGCATGGAAGTATATACGATGTCTCCAACAAATTTTATGAGTATTACCTATAACGTAGCATTTTTCCATAAGGGAGCATATCGTTGAGTTTATCATCATGTGTTAACCCCTTTCCTTCACTGCACAGGTCTACAAAATGGTCACACGTGATGTAACAATCCTGGGTTGTTAAAGCATGTATGACCATTTTCTAACACCATGCTTTGTTTCATTTTATAGAGCTTTAGAAAATACGTTACGTTTAATGAACGGTCGTAACGAAACATATCGTAAAAGTTTCGGTACCGTTGAAGAAACAAGCGAAGAATTCGAAGCCAAAATGAAATTAGAAGAACAACTTCGATCTGTTCTCGATAAGTATAAATATAAACGAAGACAACTAAAAGAATTACAAGAGGATATCGAGACAATGCAACAAACTTCAGAAGCACTTACAGAAGAAGAAAGGGAACTGATAAATGTTATGAGTGAGAAGGAAAGGCAAAAAGAATCGTAAGCTATTCGATTTATTAGACAAAATTTAACCAAATGTTAAAAAATGGCCATACATGCTTTAACAATTCTGCAGCAGATGCTTCAGGATTGTTTCAGTATGTTTGACCATTATAGAGGCTCTGGACACGAATACGAAATTATAAATTCAATCAACCTCAGTTCACTAATCGTATGAAATGAAAAAAATTCCTACAAAGATATAGTCGATTCACTGTTTTGCTGAGTGAAGACGTGTGTTGTAAGAAGTTTCGAAATTACGAAATTAAATTTTATTCACTCATTCATTCATTCATATTGGAATCTGATGACATTAACATATTGCATAAACCACAAAACCAAACAATTTTGGTGCTGTGCTTGTCATGTTATTTTAAGTCTTTTTTTGCAGTACAAAATATAAAAATCCCTTGTTTGCCCTTATTATGGCGGCCTCGGTTGGCGTTAATTTTGACCTCTTGGCGTAATTAGGGCGTGATTGTGTTTCAAAAATTCGCTTTAATTTTTTTTGCAGTTTTTTTCATCTAATTTATAGTGTCTTTGTCCGTACAAAGTACAAAGACACCTCTTCTGAAACGAAAATTAATGGAAACCAAGCGAATTAATAGAGGGAATTTTGTGATATCTATTGTATGGATATCTTATTTATATAGTGTCAACTACCTAATCGGCCATATTTTTGTCGGACTAAACTTTCGTCGGACTAAATTATTCGTCGGACAAAATTTTCGTCACCTTTAAAATTTTCGTCACCTTTAAAAGATTCGTCACTTTTGTCCGTCAAAGATATGTTCGATATGGTATCAGTTCATTATTTTAGCCTGCAAAAAGACCTTGATCTTCAAGAAGACAAGAAAGATCGCGCTAACAAAATGGTAACAAAACTAGTTCGTGACGTCAAAAGTGCACGAAAAGTAAAAGGGCGATTGCCGGAAGAGGACGACATAAAAATTCGTGAAATGCGCGACTTCAACAAAGACGTAATGAAACAAATTGGTATTGCAATGCATAAACATCCAGATATTACACCAATTGTAAATCTGTATTTTAATCAAGCTGGTTTACCAACGCCCCCATCACCTGGCCCCGGAAGTGCTAGACCATCAACCTCTGCTAGTTTAAATTCAAGTTACTCAGCAAGGTAAGAAAATATTATTTAGCATCTTAGCATGATATCTAACTGCCTTTCCTGTAGAAAATCTCCTTAAAGATCTTCAAAGTATCCTTCAATTTTCTTGGTTTGTCTATTATCGTATATGACCGATCTTACGCCCACTCCCGAATCAACGCCTCTCTCGAATAAACGCCCATGGTAAATTTGACAATATTTTACTAACGACGCCCACTCTCGAATAAATGCCCACTCCCGAATAAACGCCCAGGGCATCAGAGCAAATTAAATGAACGCCCATGGGCTTTTATTTGAATCATAGATGAATTAAAAACACCTTTTATTTAAATTAATTTTAAGCGTCAAATGCTCACACAAGTTACTATTTTTATTTGGTTGACGAAAGTAGTTACAAACAAGGAACCACGGTGGCTCACGGCAACTGATATTCCTGTGTACTTGTTCCCAGAGGACCGACGCTTGCTAGTCTAACAAGGAACTTGATAATATGTAGTCTATGTCTTCCAGATTATGTATTTTTACTTGTAGTTTCTTCTAGTTCTAACTTATTAAATTCATTTCAAAAACATTAAATTTAGAACGCCCCTCTCAAATGAACGCCCAGGGTAAAAATCAGGGCGTTTAAGCGGTCATATACGGTATATCATGAGCTACATTCTTCATTCTCCCTTAAAAATGAAATAAATTCACTTTTTATGAATTCCTTTTAACTGACAAAAGTGCAAGAGTTCTGTGAATTACTTGAATGGGGGTTTATAAAAAGGGCTATGGACGAATGCGGACTATTCGAGTAAAGATAATGAGGTAACACTCGGTGAAAATGGAATAGATAACTGAAGGAATTTTAAGTGACATTATTTGAAAATATAAATTTCTGTTTCCGGTAGGACTTCTTATTTTGTTCTAGGTTGCTTCTTTCATTGAAATCCCAGTGTTATAAATGGGCAAAAAGAAGCTAATAGCAAAAGATCTTTATACTGCATGAAAACTTATGTTGTATCCGTTAAAGATTTTATCGAACAACTTGCAGAATTGTATGATAAAATCTGTAAAGAAAAACATTGTTTTTTAATGCAGTGTGAGTAAGGGTTCGTCTCAAAAATTCGCTTCAATTCGCTTCACGAATCGTTTCATTTTCATCTCAGATGAAGTGTTATTGCGCATACTTTGTATGCGCAATAACACTTCATTTGAGATGAAAAGTGACAAATTTTTAATTTAATTTTGGTGAATTTATAAAGCGAATTTTTGAGACGGTTCCTAAAAAATGTGGCATACTGATTCACGCAATTCGTTGAATAATATGTTATTTTCCAGGTCGTCGTTGTCAGTTCGAAGTGATGCTAGTTCAAGAAGTAGTGCCAGTTCAATACGCAGTAGTGCTACTGAAAAGAAAACCCTGGGTACAACGTCATTAGATCTCGCTGCGTCAGCGTTTAGTTCACATACTCCCTTAGGTAAGTCTTCAAGGCCCTACTTGTATGTCATATTACACGAACGTTACATTCATCCACATTCACATCCACAAAATCCGTATGGAAATTCCTATCAATTTCCATTTAGTATGCACAAAGACACTTCTTCTGTGACTCAAATAGTATGATTTGTCATACGAATTTTGCCGATGGTCCTTGAGTATTATATAAAGACTATCTACCACTGTTGTTCAAGAACATGATGTGTAGTGCAGTGATCGTTAATGATAACTTGTGGGATAAACGTTTTTTTTTATAAGAAACTTAAACAATGGCTTGAGCCTAGAGTTTCTTAAAAATTTCTTAATTTGATCCTCTAATGATTCTTAATCTATCGAAATTTGAGTGTATGAATTAGAAATTCGAATGTAAGAATTCGATTATTGAGGATTCGAATTTAAAGTACCGTAAATGATCTGGTTAACTCCCCCTCTCTTATTAACCCTATTTAGGAGGGGGCAAAAATCCCCCCCCCCCTCTCCGCATTATTTTAACATCTCCTGACCATTTGGAGAGAGAGAGATAA
The DNA here is from genome assembly GCA_032352715.1 of Bougainvillia muscus. NCBI lineage: Eukaryota > Metazoa > Cnidaria > Hydrozoa > Anthoathecata > Bougainvilliidae > Bougainvillia > Bougainvillia muscus. Next base: position 7,472 of record JAUCNQ010109891.1, on the reverse strand, counting down.
AAAGATTGTCCCACTTATCGGGGGGGTCCCACTTAAGCAAACTCTGGATAAGTGGGACTTTATTTAAAATGTCCCACTTATCGCGGTTTTCGGGAAAAAACAACAACGAAACCTTCGCATCATTTTGCTGAAAATGTTTATTTAACAGCATATGCTTACATATAAATACATAAGACTTTATTGTGACGATGCAAATAACCTGTCTATGTTTTAGAAATGCTGACATACGAATGTGATTTTGAAAAAAAATATCTTACAAAACGTTGTTTTGCTGATGGGACATGAAAAAATGGCCCCACTTAGCGGGGATACCACTTATCCAGGGTCACAGTGAAGCGGGCTTTTTTAGTCATACATTGCTTAAGTGCGGATGCCTACGTATTACCGTTCTCCTATCTATCGTTTCATTCTAGCGTTCTACTTTTTTCTCACTCTATCCTGGGTCTATCCACAAGAGTGCCGTAACCCTTTTGTTTCTTTATATATTTTTCTGTTTAGAGGACCCTATTAGATAACAGTATATTTTTTATAACTGGTTAGGCTTATCCTGTATAAATATTACTTAACAATAATAATAATAATAATTAGCCTAGGCGAGTGCAGTAAATCCAAGGGGAACAAGAAATCTGTCCCACTTAAAAAAGTCCCACTTATCCAGGGTCCTACTTAGCGGGGTTGTACTGTATGTAAGACTTCATTGCAATTCACCTCATGCCGTTATATTTCTTACGAAAACAAGGAAAACATTTCGTAAATACACGATTTTGTTTGCGTTGAGTGATGTAATATATTTTTTATTTTGTAAGAAAACTCGACTATTAAATAAATGCACCGTCTCTTTTTAACGCTTCTCTCTAATAAACGCCCGCCATTAAATTTTTTTAAACGCCCAGGGCTTTTATTTGAGCATTTACAGTATTAGAACATTCGAAATTTAGGTTGTTTAATGAGTTTTGTTTACTTTCACTTTTTTTTTTATGATATGATATATTAGTAAAATTGACTTGTTTGTTTTGTAATGTTTCTTAACCACAAGGGGAAGTTCAGCCTGCTCAAGTTTCTTAAAAGTTTCTTAATGTTTGGCAAAGCTAAGCCTAGGGTTTCTTATAGACTGGTTTCTTATATAAAAAAAAGTGTACTGGCAACACCTTGTGAAATAACGTGGATAAATTTTCGCGTGAACTTAATTTCGCGAACACCGACTCATTCTTTTAGGTACACCACCACGATCTAATACGAGTTCAAGAGCAGGTTCTGGTAAATCTACACCAACACGTACTCCATCTTCAGGGGGACGAACTCCAACACGCACTCCTTCTTCAGGGGGACGAACACTAACACGAAAAACTCCTTCTTTATCTGCGAAAGGATCGCGTCCAACTTCAGCAAGTAAGAGATGAGAAGACTGGTGAAATATTATTCTTCAATCGTAAGGTTAAACAGTTGCGGTTCCTTGGTTAGAAATAATGGGAAGTTTACGCACAGTCTAATCTACGACGGTAACGCTGTATTTACCGTTGTGTATATATCCGGCAGGATGGAATGCATGTAGTTTATATACACAAAGGTGAAATATTCGTTGTTGTCGTAGATTAGCCTGTGCGTAAACTACCCTATAATGATAATGACAGAATTCAAGAAGAAAGTTAGCAGTAGGGTATATGGAGAGATCTTTCTTTTACTATCAAAGCCTGCAAGATACCCCAAAATATTGAAAAGGGACTGATACACAAATTATTGCACAGTTTTATACTGACATTACAAATGTTAACCAAATTGTTTTCTGGTTTATGGAAAATATACATTATATCTCAACTTATTTGTTCAATATTTAGCATACTAGTTTTTCTGTGATTATGAGGTACTTTAGGATAAAAAATTTTCGCAAACAGAAATTTTCGCGAAAATAAATTGCGCGAAATTTATCAAAGATGAAGATTCGTGAATATTAATGCCGCGAAATTGAAAACCTGGCATTCGCGAAAATTTCTTCCGCAAAATTTATTTTTCTTACCGCAAACAGAATGTTTTTTTTCAACTCTGAATTTCTTGTAGGGAATTAATCAGACTGAAAATAGTTAGATTATTGTCTCCGTCGTTAAATTATGTGATTGAATTGAGTGGTAGTCAGAGAAGTTTCCATTCTTAAACAGCATTAATGTAAGCGATGAGTATTGTCATTTTTCCATCCTGTAGTATTTTGTTTCAGCCTGTTAAGGGATGTGTGACTATTTTGTTACCATCAGGCATTAAGGGGTTAATTTTGAATTTTAAAACGAGTATAAATGGAAGAATAAAAGCCCCTAAAAGAAAATAATGAGATACTCCGAATTGTACCTCTCACTTTCACTGACCATAAGCAATTTTATCATGAATGGGAGAGTGTATGTTATATAAATCTGACTAAAAAGAAAATAATCTCCATCATAATTGGTATTTCTTTAAAATAATCTCGGTATAAAAAACTGTTAATCGTTGTTACACATTGCGTGCGTGTGATTTGTGTATAGAAGTGATTTTTTTTGTGAATATTTTACCCCTTAGCAATTACTGTAAACCTAATTTAATATATGTATATATTATCTATTTTGATTTTACTTGTTTATAAATATAATGTAGTTTGTGTTGTATACTTTTGGTTTTCAATCTATATGTAGACCAGTGCATCATAATTGGGTTATTTTTCTTCGGGTTACATTAATTATTTGAAATACCTTATATGGTAAAATGTTATTTTGATAACCACATAATATCTCGGAATAAAATATCAACTGAACAGATCTAATGACTGAAATATATTGATAATATTTGTTGTTAAAAGAATTAAGAACCTACCAAAGCCGAAATTGATATTTTCGCGAATCGAAAAGACGCGAAATGTTTGGAAGAAACTTTCGCAAATTTCGCGAATTGGCTGTTATTGGATTTTTCGCGAGAATTTCCTCAGTTTTTACACCTCCGGGAAAGATTTGAACTTTAGCAAGTATAAAATTTCACTATTTACAGCTAACAAATAATTGGCGGGTTCCAATTTTCACGAATTTGGCCAAAAATCGCGAAATCGCGAAAGTTTCTTCCCTTTAAGTATTCAGATGTTGGAGAATTTACAAAGAAAATGTACAATAAATATTAAGTTTTATTTGAAAAATTTCTAAAATATGTACACGTGTTTATTAACAAAGATTTTAATTTCGTGCATACTCTAACACGAGCTCATTCAATATTTTCTCTTCGCTAACGATTTCTGTGGGTAACTTCTCGTCGTTATTTCTGATGGCTAGTGTTGGATTACCTTCTAACAAAGCTTTCATGGTAGGTTCGTCAACGGGCACTTTTAATGCAATATGAACTGGACTGTCGTCGCACTCACCTAAAAAAAATATCGAGAATCTACGTACGTCTCATTTACGACAACAGTTTTGTTCACGTAAGTTACTTACCTTTTATTCTACAGGGTTAGTAAACAGCTTACGTGCATAATGGTTCAATTCAAAGGATTGCCGTCTATAATGAATATAAGGGTAAAAACTTTCGCCAGGAAGAAAATTCTCGAAATTTTTCGCTTTAACTTTCGTGATTTTCAAATTGTTGCTCAATTGCGAGGTAAAAAAATTCACGATTTGGAAAAAAAGAGGAATTTTGGCAGAAAAACTTTCGCGATTGGATAAGAACACACCTTTTGTCAATGTAAATAACTTTTTCACTCATTTACTGTCCTTTGTAAACAATTTTGAGTAAAAGTGAATAATTCGAATTTATTTTGAATATTTCCCGGAAAAAACTTTTGCGAATTTTTCGTTTCCACTTCGTGCACAAATATTCGCGAAAATGGGGAAAAGTTTCGGCCCGCGAATTTACTGTGTGTAAATAATCATGAGTGAATATAGACGTGGACTCAGAGCACACGTAAAGTATACCAGCAGGCTAAGTTTGAGATTGTAGTCGAGCACAAATGTTCTCCTGGTTGGCTTAAGAAAAAAATTTGGATGGCAAATCATTCCATAAGAACTTTCATCTCACAATTATCGTATAGGGAACTAGTTGAGCAATAATAGTAAAAAATCGATAAAGTTGGTTTCTTCATGAAATATCAGGTTATAATGAAGTCGAAATCCTTGACTAAATCATGTGTAATTTGACGTGTTGGTCGAGGCATACTACCGAAATGTCGAATAAGCGTGATGTAATCAAGGATTTCATGTTATTTGCCAACACACTTTACACATACTAACATCTTACAAATGCATTATGATGAAGTCTCCTGGAATATGTCCCGTGAGTGGTAGCCTACCTCCAAGTGCATTGACATCGCATCCATTATGTATTAAAGCTTGTACTCCTTCTGTACAACATTGTCGAATAGCAATATGTAGTGGTGTCCAGTGCTTGTTTGTTCGTTTGTTCATATCTGCTCCATGAGACACAAGTAAATCGATACATTCTTTAAACCCATATCTAAATTTCGATTAAGCATTCATACATCTATGGATTAAGTTAATATACTGCCTTCACACGAAGGATATTTATTATTATTATCTAGGTTTAGTTTAAGATTTCTGTAAAAATAGCTCTCACAACATTTTAAGGTCCTAATCGAGCCCCCTCCCCTGATCAATCCAGGCTGAGGATCTCGTTAGTGTCACGTCCCTGGAAATGCTGCGGTTAGGCTGTCAATTTAACAAAGACATAAATATTATCCAACCAGGATAGTTTATTTTAGTTTCTGAGCCAGTTCATCTTAACTCTCAAATGCACAGTTTGTGCATAATACATAATTACAATAACGACGAAAATTTTCGTATCACCTTCCAAAGAATCAGAAAGATACAAAATTCCCTGGAGTTAAGGTTGACATACTTACACAAGTCTGCGTTTCCATTTACTGGGCATTAGAGGTGGTTTAACTTCATTATTTCCTAATTTCTTATTGCCTCTAAAGACTCATTACCAAGCAATTAAAAGAATTAAATCTAAAGGCCAAAGTAAGATCTTCCACAGGACATTAGGGCTGAAAGCGTTAGGGATTTACCACAGGACACGGTGGCTGAAAGCGTTAGAGATTTACCTCGCAGCGTAATGTAAGCAAGTGGCTTTTTCTTTTGTACACATGTTTGGATCCATTCCATCTTGTAATAATTGCTTCAAATATTCAACTCGACCATGTTGTGTTGATGTCATTAAAGCTTGGATACATTCTTTGGAATCGAACTTTCTAGAAATCTTCTCTTTTAATTGATGGATATAAGTCACGTGACCACATAAGGCTGAATTATGTAACCATTCATTTACACGTGGTTTATGAAGATCTAATATAATACCCAAAGGGAATAATGGTTATAAATATCTAATTTAAGAAATTTGTTTTATTTGCACAATTTCGCGATTACTCTCTTTTGCCTAATTGTAGGGGGCAGTAAATTCCGTTTTTGAAACTATATTACTATGACCACCCTCCCAATAGCTAAATTTCACTGTACCATCCTCCCTCTCATGAAGAGCCTCCCATTTATTCTATGTGCGAAATTACCATTAAAAATTTGACCCAATATAATCACACATTGCCCCAAAATAATCGCACTTAACAGTACTGAAGAACTTTTCCTTTCCACTATCCCACCCCGTTCACAACGACTCCTCCTATAGTGGTTTTCAGAGGTAGTGCCACCCCCTGCTATTACACCACTCCTTCGAACATTAGGCACAAGAGGGTAACCTAGTCAATGCAATAAAATGGAGGGCAAAAGTCATCAATTTTTAAAAGTTTAACTTTTAAAGTCTAATAATAATTGGTTAATTATTAACAATAATTTAACTTCAGTCTCCATCTTGGTGCTCTGAATAGGTCTAAATCTACAACTGGGGATGAGAATTTGACATTTTTCTTTGTGTTTAAATGATGTGATAGTTAGTATTCAGAGGCGGACTCAGAGCATGCTTTTACCTAGTCACAGCCATCTAATGGAGACTCAAAGTCATTAATTTTAATTACTTTATGCTTGACGCTGGTCTCTAAAGACCAAGCGTCAAACATAATGATATTAAGAATTAAAAGTAATTATACTCCATCGCGTTGCTCTGACTAGGGCTAGATCCGCCACTGGTATTTACACTGCATAAAAAATTATGTTTTATGTTAATGATTTTATCAACCAACCTACTGAAATCTGGAGTAAAACTCCAAATTTCAGTAGGTTGGTTGATAAAATCGTTAAAGGACAACATAATATTTCATGCAGTGTTACTGACCCTACATCACATGCCTCGACAAAGTATAAGAGTCAGTGAAACAGGCTAATGGTCACGAATTCTAAAATGAATTTTTAACTTAGTGTCTATTAATTGGTCATACACACTTCCACAATCCTAAAGCCAATTGCTTCGGAGTTGTTAAAGTGCGTGTGACCATTTTATTACCATCAGGCATTAAAGGGTTAAAACAATTCCAATCCTCCGAACTTACTGAATTAATTTTGTATTTATCACGTTGCTTTAGTGAGGAACATTCTTATTTTGAATAGCTTAATATTGGGTGATGGCCTTACCCTTAACCAAATATGAAGCAATTAAGAACGTTTAGAATTAATAAGTTGGACGTGACTAGGTAAAAACGTGCTGCAGTTGCAGACGCATACATACATCCAAACGCCGCACCCCTATTATTTAAGAAACGTCCATAGTTTTTGAATTAAAAAAAACATTCTTACTTATACTTTCCTCGTTTCCAAATTCTGTCAATTCAACATTGCCTCGTTTTGAAACAATATCCCACAATGCATCACCATAATTTGATGAACGTTCTTTTAGTAACTCCACACACTCTAAATGTCCTTGTTGCATCGCATAATACATTGGGGTCAAATAGTTCAACTCTTTTTGGTCTACTCCTTTAACCACAGCATGGTTGTTAAGCAGAATGTCCAAGCATGTTTTGTGACCATATAATGCTGCGTCATGAATAGGATAAAATCCGAAAAAATCAGTCTGATTGATATCTGCTCCAGCGGAGATAAGAAATTGTAAACATTCTGGTTGGTTGTGTCGGACAGCGGTGTGAACGAGTGTTAATCTGTTAATAAAATATATTTTAATAAAAAGATATCTCGAGAGACGGTTTCAGAACATTAATAGCGTTAAACGTATGACGTTGGGTCTCTTAAACTGGATTTCCACTTAACCCTATTTTACTTGGGCTTTTTGATGGGCGCTAAACACTTGGGTGGGGGGGGGGATAAAATTACCCCCTGGTTAAAATCTATAATAACTGTCCTAGGATGATGAAACTTACCTCGATTATAAAGTAACACAAGAGGTTTCGAATGACGTCATTATTTTTGCATGACGTCATTTTTGTGATGATGTCAGCATTTTTCGTTGGACGTGGTAAAAACGTGGGCAAAAATCGGCTAAAATAAGGTTTTTGCTGTAACTTTTGAACAAAAAATGACTCAGAAGTGGTTGACCCCTCGTTAGAA
>JAUCNQ010109880.1:0-11843 GCA_032352715.1 Bougainvillia muscus | reverse complement strand
CATCTGAGGTGAAAATTATTAGGAATGAAGCGAATTGTTAAGCGAATTTAAGCGAATTTTTGAGACGGTTCCTTATAGCTTAAAGCTGACAATGGTTATTAAGATACCATCGTCATACATTAAGTTATTAGAAATTAATGAAATTTCTTTCCACGGTTGTGAATGGATAAAATTTACGATAGAAAATTTTGTCTATTGTTTTGACAGGCGAAAACTCCTTTATTGCTAATACATTGACGACATAATTAGGTTATTATAGGTGTTTATTTGTCTTGTTGACTAATTTTTAGGTTGTTGTTTATTATGTCAAGGAGGAACTACGTCGGAGGTCCTAACTCGGGTAGACAACCCCCATACAGAAATTGTTCACGTTATATTTCCTGAGCTGAATGCCTAGCCGAGATTAACATTTTTTCTGTCCCTGGGCTTATCGGGCACGCACTCTCGCCACTAGACCACCAAGAGTTAACCACTAGAGTCTCAGTAAAAATCAGTTAATATCAGTGGCGCATCCAGCCCTAGTCAGAGCAACACGAGGAAGAGCTTAAAGTTTTAATTCTTAATGGTGAGTCTTAAGAGACCATCGTCATACAGAAAGCTATTAGAATTAATGACTTTGAGAATGCATTGCATATCCATTCTATTGCTGTGACTAAGTAAAAGCATGTTCTGAGTCCGCCTCTATATCCTTTCTATTCAAATGACTAATTTTCCCTTGAATTATTCACTTGGATAATTTCTTGTCAAGTGAAGACACTGCATAAAGGTCAGGATAATCCGTTTCGGATTACATATGAATATTTGACATTTAGATAGAGATCTGTTCCAGGTTTTCTCTGAATATCAAATATTCTTTTGTAATCCGGAATAGATTATTCCGATTTTTGTGCAGTGTGAAGGAGGTAAAGCATCGTAATGTTTACTCCATATTTAAACAAAGAAACAGTCGATTTTCTTCGAGTTGTCCGACAGCGGGACCGCAAATTGTAATTATTTAATTAAACTACACGCCTTTTTTTTGTAAGCACCTAGGAATTTCTACTGAGGCTTATGTTTTCCTTATTTTGAGCCTAGCATGGTACCTAGATGGTGCTTATTATGGAAACTATAGATAACACATTAATCTGGTCCAAAATTCCACCAAAACAGCAGACTGTTATCACTTTGAACCTAGGGTGGTGCGTGGCTGGTGCTTATTTTCTTTGCCAATTTGAGCCTCTGGTGCTTATAAAGGTGGTGCTTATAAAAAAAGCGTGTATCAAGCAATCTTGTACCCAGGGTCTTTTACTTAGAAAAACAAAGAATATTGGGTTCGAGTTTGCATATCAAAAATAGAACTTAAAAATCACTTCCTAAATACTTATCACTAGGTTTAATCTCGACAATGACGTATGCTTTGTTTTCATACATTCTGAATCTCGATTGCAAAGGGTTTTTCATACGAACCAGCTGCGTCACTAATTGTGTGGAAGTTAATGCTAGAATTGCATCTTGAAAACCCCTATTGTTGCCGGGTCTTATTGATGTTTGATTCGTATATGTTCAAAACGGGTGAAAAGCCTAGGTGGGCCAGGTGGTCCTGGATTAAGCGTTGCTTTAATCTTCCTCCAAGCTTTTATTTACCTATACATTAAGACCCCGTTTAGTGGGACACTCAAGGAGAATATAAAACTGTCCCACTTATCGGGGGTCCCACTTAAGTAAACCCACCCCGGATAAGTGGGACTTTATTTAATATGCACCACTTATCGGGTTTTTCGGGGAAAAAACCAACGGAATCTTCATATCATTTTGCTGCAAAATGTGTTTTTTAACAGGATATGCTTACGTATATATAAATACATGATACGTTATTGTGACGATGTAAAACAACTGTCTGTTTATGTTTAGAAATGCAAACATACGGAATGTGATTTGAAAAAAAAGATTTACAAAACGTTCGATTCTTCGCAAAATCACACGAGTGTCCCACTTAACCCTATTCACACTGGGTCGCACTCTTTGAGCGCGAAGCAAATTTAAACGACCGCTATCTGAGAAACAGTTTATATTTAAAGTTGGCGTCGCATGAGGCACACCGGTAAACGGTGCGGCCATTATGGAATTCTGTCGCGCCACCCTCGATCCCAGGGCATTTTGTATCTTTATGATTCTTTGGATAGAAAGAATCAGAAAGATACAAAACGCCATGGGATCGAGGTTGACCCTACGCCTTTTACAATTTACCGCACCCTCCAAAATACTGTTAACGTTATGCTTACGTCATAAAACTTGGCACAGTGGTACAACATCATGAGCCCGACACCTTTTGTCAACGATGACGTCATAATTTGACTTTTTTGCTAATTTTTGCTCTTTTTTCTTTGCTCCCATGGAGCAAACAGGAGTCACTGATCAGTTGAGTAATTACTATTAGAGATGAGATTGGTGTAATTAAAATTCAAAAAGAATCTTCCTGAGTCTTTAGGGGTTGATTAACAACGAGTTTAAATCAAATTATTTGAGGAAAAATTTATGTGCTTATATTTTCAGAGGGCGTCTGGGCGCTAAAGGGCGCAACTATTTCGGAATTTTTTTGTATCATTTCGCTGCCTATAAATAGTTGTTACAAGTCGTCAAAGAGCATTTCTTTTTAATGTGTAGAAAAAAAGTTATAAGGAAAAGCTCACGGTTGTGTTTCTTTGTAACCGCCCCACATCCCCCCTGTCAATAGATTGAGTTACGTTGTATGCATTGATGTTGTGATTTTTTTGATGATAAAACATCCCATTTGGGCAATATTACTTCCATGAAAAATTTCAGGATTAAAAGATTTATCGTTCCACTTTTTCAGGCTTCGCGTTGATTGAGCGCGACCCAATTTAAAATGGCATTTCGCGACCCACTGTGAATAGGATTAAGCGGGTTTTTTTAGTGAGGAGACATCAAAAAATGGTCCCACTTAGCGGAGGTTTCACTTATCCAGGGTCCACGTTAAGCGGGTTTTTTAGCCTTGGCGAGAGCAGCAAATCCAAGGGGAATAAGAAATCTGTCCCACTTATCCAGTGTCTGGAGTAAGACCAATAAAATTGAGAAGAGAATATTTAATTTTAATAGTTTAACAAATGAACATTAGTCTTTTAAAGGCCGCAATCGAAATAAAGCCAACCAGCTTTTCTTGCATTTTATCCCACCCATCACCATTCTTTACTTGCTTGATCATTCCCTCTATTTTTATCTATTTTTTTTATCTATTTTGTTATCTGATATATATGTTAATTTCCTATGATTTCCTACGGGTTTTATCAGATTTTTTTACAGTTTTTTAATTTATTGTATTAACCTAGTTGATGGCGAAATATACTTTACTTACTTGCTAACTGATCAATTCTACAAACCTCGCCCTAGCACCTCTTCGCTTTTTGATTTCTGGGAAAGACGCGTCTTTCCCAGAAATCAAAAAGCGAAGAGGCGCTGGGGACGAGGTTGATCAATTCTAGTCTCCATTTTATTGGTCTGAAGTAAAGTAAATCAGGACAAGACGGCGAGTTTTTGAAGATGCGAGTGTTTTTAATAACAATATGATAACAATTTCAGTAGGTAAAGGATATCTGTTGCTAATCAAATTGCTTTTGATAAATACCATCCTTTTGTTTTTAATTATCTCTGATTATATCTACCAATTAGCGAAACACTTAAAAAAGCAAGCTTCCGTATTTAAACTCTTCAAACAATTCTTTCCGTGATAAACATTTCATTAATATTTAAAGCCTTAAAAAAATAGCCTTCAGTGGCGGATTCAGCTCTAGTAGTTAGTCAGTGGCTATACTTCAGTGGCGGATCCAGCTCTAGTCAGAACATCATGATGGAGAACAAAAACTTTTAATTCTTAATAGCTTTATGTATGGTGATGGTCTAAAGAGACCATCGTTACACATAAAGCTATTAAAAATGAATGACTTTGAGTTTCTATTCACTGCTATGACTGCTGAAAAGCCAAACTCTATCCCAAGGCATTTTGTATCTTTCTGATTCAATGAATCTGTAAAATAATTGTTCTGAATCCTCCTCTGCAATTACACACGATCAAACTCCTCTTTGATTTAATTTTAATTTTTTTACTGTTCTCGCTCTCCATCCCGAAAGCTATTAAAAGTCACCGCTAGATAGACGTATAATTTATGGCTAATCGATTATCATAACAACGGCGCTTTTTGTTTTGTTGTTCTCGCTTATCCAGTCTCAAAAGGAAAGGAGAAAAAGTAAACAAACAAAGGAAATGGTGAACATATTATCCATAGTTTGTTGTTAAGATGTGTTAGAAAAAAAGAAATTCTCTCAAAAATTCGCTTTATAAATTCACTTCATTCCTCCTATTAATTTTCATTCGGAAGAAGTGTCTTTGTTCATACTTTTGGATGTATAATGACCAGTTCTTCAGACATGGAAATAAAAGGACTTTTGAAACGAATTAAAGCGGATCGTCCGGAATCGTTTTAAAACGTTGCTATTTGGTAAAGCGAATTTATCGCTAAATACATACAACAGTACAACAGTTTTCCCAAGGGATCCAGAAAACTCGAGTTATTCAAAACCGAGTTATTCAGTTGTGACTTCAAAATCACAACTCGGAATTTTTATTACAAATAATAATCTCGAGTTATTACAGGGTTCGTACAGACTCTGCAAGATTTTTTTCCCTGAGTAAGATCAAATTATATGCTTTTTTCCCTGAGTTTTGGTACAAAAAACATATTTTTTTGCCTGAAAATCATACTTTTGTCCCTGAGTGTTTTATATTTATTTTTTTTATATTTTCTAAATCAAATATCAAATAAAACCTTTGAAATTTGTTGCGGTAAAATTTAATAATGCGTCACAGCAACAAATTCCAAAAAAAATAATTCTTTCTTCACACAATTTCTAGTATTTATCTAAAAATAATATATTTCCATATGGTTATAATTGACTGAAAAACGAATCCCTATGAAAAAATTCTTATTTGAAGTTGAGTTTCAGACCATTTGTGAAAACAAATTTGTGTATATGTGTATATGAAACTTTATTTCGCCAAATGATATGGGACTCAAGATACCTGGCGAGCTAACCGCGCCAGATACCACTCTGATACTTATAATGCTCCGCGGGATTAATAAATTATTAAATTGTTATACACAATTTTAAGCCTTTTGGTTAATTATAATCCAGCTTGCAAGAATTAACTAGACAAATAATTATTTATTTCTAGAACAAAAAAATTCCCTGAGTTTTCCTCGAGTATGGTCATTTTAGAAAAAAATTCCCTGAGTTTTCCAGGTTTTCCCTGAGTTTTTCAAAAAAGTCCCTATTTTCCAGGTTTTCCAGGTTTCCAGGTCCCGTACGAGCCCTGTATTAACCCAGACTTTTTATTTCAAATGAAAATCTCGAGTTATTAACTCGGATTATTTATTTCAAATAAATTCCAAGTTGTGATTTTGATGTGTCAAATTTCAGAAATAACTCGGTTTGTGACGTCAAAACTGAATAACTCGAGTTTTCTGGATCCCGTTTTCCAAACTTAAGTATTTCCCTTAAGAATTCTTAAAGAAAAAATAAGAGATACGGAACATGAATGTTATCATTGATCTGTTTTTCAACATCAGTGACATGATGTTTCATTTCATTACCAGTAAACCAATACTAATTGCCATGCCACAGATCAATAGAATTGATAAAGCTTGAAGTTCTTTGAATTAAACAGCAGGCTTCATATGTATACAAAATAAACTTCTACAGTAGACTCTCAATATAACGAACTTCCAAGGGAAATAAAAAAATAGTTCGTTATATCGACAGGGTCTAAAGAGAATTTTGGTAGAGGGAAATAAAATTTGGTTCGTTATAATATCGAGAGTTCATTATATCGAGGGTTTTATTCGCCTACATATAGACCGCTTCGGCAAAGCTCCGCCTGGTCTATCACCACTACTCGAATTTGGCTGTAAAGCTAATGGGAATATCTGAAGCGACATAAACAAAAACGGCCTCAAAAACAATGGTGGACCTAGTAATACCGTGAACGCATAAAGTATATTAAGTGGTGGTAGACCAAGCGAACTGCAACAAAAGTGGTCAGCCCAGAAAGGCTAGGGTTATATAGTCTACAAAAAACAAAAGAATCTCTTTTTTAAAGTATATTTCGAAGTACTTGAAAATACCTCAGTAACAAGTCATATTAAATATATGTGAATTGAAACGTGTGTAACCCTATAAAAGCACACACAAAATAATGAAGTCGATGTGAGCCACTGTGTAGCCACTTTACTAGGGTGCAGTGTTTCTTTATACTTTGAATAGGATGCTTTTCGGAACACCCATTACAGACGCCGTTCTAAGGCATGTATTTAGGCAGTCAAAATATAAATTAGTTCACTAGAGCCCGTCGTTAAACAGCAAGTTAAACCATTTTCATCTTAGAAGAAGTGTCTTTGGGCATACTGAGTATGCCTTAAGGGACAGTGAACAAAATTCGTATCAATTTTCATACAGGAGTGTTTCTGTGCGTACTTAGTATGCACAAAAACACTTCTTCTGTGATGAAAATGGTTCGTATTACGATACGAATTTTGTGGACATAAGACACTTCTTCTGAATAAAAACTGATACAATGTGCAATGTGAGAAAGGTGAAAACGTAAAATGATGTTATAAATTCAACACTAGATGTGATTTTTACCTAAAACGGGGCAAATTTTCATATGTGTAAATTCCCTATCATAAAGTAAAAAAACCCGCAATTTTACACACCTAGAAACGTACAGATTTGCTGCTTATATGTCTGATTTTAAGGATTTACGAAATCTTGTTACCTCGAAGAGAAGTTTTTGTAGTAAGATTGAATGGCTGATCGAGGCGAATTTCCTCAACTCTTTCTTGAGAAAACTGGCATATATTTTACATGCACTATTTTTTAGAAGAAAAAAACAACTTTCCCAGTTGAGTCTACCATGAACCTGGTTAAGAATAGTTAGAAAATGATTATTCTAGGAGTTTAGGCAGATCCAATCGTAAAACTTAGTTTCAAATTTAATTTACAAGTAGACTAAACTCCAAGTTCATTCATTAACAGATAATTGTTGCAACGAAAACAACAAAAAGGGACCATGGTCAGCTACCGAAAAAACAGTTTTTTACTTTGTAAAAAAAGTCTATCCTAGAACCACTTTTTGATTGGCTTAAAGCAGTATTAAATCGATTTAAGCCAATCAGGATTGATTTTCAATCAATTCTGATTGGTTTAAGTATGATTTACTACTAGATTAAGCTAAATCTATATTTAATCCTCGTTCGAACAACTATACCCTGCTGTCCCTACATGTCAAAAAGATCAAGTTGAAAGGGATGGTCTCAACTACTTTTCATTCACTTTTATCTTGGGAGAAGTATATTCAGGCATACTATAATATGCACATCAAAGACTCTCTTCCAAAGATTGAAAAAACATTTATTTTGAAACTGGATTCTGAGATCAATGTTTTGGGGATATGGTTTAACTTGCATCAGAGCTTTGTTAACAAAACTTCCGTTGAAAGTGAAATGGTATGATTTGTGAGATAATAAAAAAAGAACAAAATAAAAAGATTGAGTTTTAATGACCTAGGACCTTTTATTCATTTAATACGTTTGATTGGCTGATGATAAACAATCTTACAAAACGTAGGTCATTACCAGCCAATAACATATCCATTACATACTTTAATCTCGTGTTATAAAAAACTTCAGTATATAATTTTTAACATTATTTTGTTCAGAATTTTAATAACAAATGTCAGTGTATTATGAAGTTGTTCTGTCACTAAGGAAAAATAAATTCCCTGCTTCAGAAAACAACTTGAAAATATGAAAGGAAAACTCCCTGTATTTGCAACCTTAGGATTAGATAGAAAATAAACAAATAAACAAACAAAAAGGTATTCCTGAAGAGAACTAACAGGGTTTTTTTCATACTAGGAATGTTTACCAAAACTAGCTATGAAGAGAGAGTATTTTTATTCCCATATCCTTTATAGCTAATGTTTTTTAAAATAGTAATAGTACAAAAAACGTATAATAATTGTTTAGGGTGACTGCATAGTTAATAAAGTAGAGACTGAAATTAGGCAATATAACAATGACGTCAACACAACTTTAAATGACTTCATTGTTATCCTATCAATGTACCATTAATTGAACAAATAAAAGTTAGGAACAGCTTACAAAAAGTACGTATGGGAAAATCATATCAGTTTTCATTCAG
The DNA here is from genome assembly GCA_032352715.1 of Bougainvillia muscus. Taxonomy (NCBI): domain Eukaryota; kingdom Metazoa; phylum Cnidaria; class Hydrozoa; order Anthoathecata; family Bougainvilliidae; genus Bougainvillia; species Bougainvillia muscus. The sequence goes on along the minus strand of JAUCNQ010109880.1, from coordinate 3,590 downwards.
AGGAACATCTGAAATGAAAAATGGTAGGGTTTTAGGATACGATAATTGTGAACAGTATCTAAAACAAACTCGTCTCTAACCAAGACGAAATAATTTACCTTAACAGTAGTATAAAAAGGAACATTTTTTACAAGTTAAGACTAGTATAAAAAAACTTAAAAATAAAAGAAGTTTAAAGAACATGCTTTTATATACATAAAGGACCCTTGACAGTTACAGTACACAAAGAAACTTCTTCATATAGAAATTCGTATCAATTCACATCCAGAAGAAGTGTCTTTGTAAAATGTACAAATTTGTGGAAGGTCCCTTAGAATACTCTCCTTCATATAGCTAATAATTGTCATAGTATTAAAGAACGCAATTGCCTGTCCTATTTTGTGTAAGATGATAACAAAACTTTATGGAACCACCTTTTTTCAGAAGATTTCTGTTTCTAAGTTTTAGGTTTTTTATTTTTGTTGAAAAATGATAAAGAAAACAACAACAACAACAACAACAACAGTGAGATAAACTTTGCTTTCTATATCATGTGATGTGATTGAATAAATTATATCCATATGGTAATTATGTGAAATAGCTTAAAGATTTCTGAATAAAAAACACAACAACAAGAACCTTTTTCCATTACAAATTCTTTTTGGGGTAAAGATTATTGATAAATTATTATATCAGATTAATTTTCACATAGAAGCCTCTTTAACAAACTGATTTAAATGGACCATATGGAGTTTATCAACAAGATAACAAAATGTAAAAAATAAGAGTAGTTGATATTAAAAACTGAAAACAGATTTGAAAATTGTTTATATATTATAAACAAAGTTTTGAGTCAAAGAAATACTGTGCTTTAAACTTGATAAAAAGATACAAGTATGCACAAAAACACCCCTTCTGTACACTCCTACCCTGTTTGGGCAAGAAGGAATCAGTCAAACAAATCAACTGCAAAATTAAAGACGAGGAAAGAAGTTGTACTAAAGAGAACATCCACAAAAACCTAACGAGAATTTGTATTAATTTCTATTTAGAAGAAGCATCATTGTTTTACTTAGAATGCACAATGAATCTTTTTCTGTATGTGCAAAAATAATTCCGTGGACGGTCTCTAATATCTGTTTACACCAATGGCAAAGCACGTATAATACATCCTAACTTTAAAATTCTCCTGGACTGTAGTTTGTCCAAAAGGAATTTCGGGAGAAGGATCCAGTTTGTTACTTAATATAAAAAAATCCTACCACTCTGAATTACAGAAAGACCACAGCATAAGAAATACACCACCGTCTTGTTGTCCTCAGAATCAGACCTGGTAATTCACAAAAAGGAATTTTGTTTCTGCTAGTGTACAAATCTTTCAGACCTTGGTTGGTGGGTTCTTACTTAATTGTGTGTAGCAATGTGAATTAGCAGGGCAGCCGTGAATAAATAATCTGCAAAAAACATTAAACATTAACACAAAGTGACACAAAATACCAATTGTTCCTTAGGAAAATTGATGAAAATTTTTAACTGATTTCTTTTGTGTCTCCATCTTATTAACCCTTTAATGTAATACTATGTATACAAATTTTCACATTTACTTTAACAATGCTGCAGTATTTGTTGAAGGATTGTTATAGTGTGTGTGACCATTTTTGAGCATAGTGCATTGAAGGGTTACTGTATTATTTTCTTGATGAAAATAACGATCCCAATCTTGTGTGACACGTAAGGGACCGTTCTGATATTTTGTGTATATAAAACAATTGATCAGGTTAAGTCACCTATATATAAACTAGAATGACTTTACTCTCATTACTGTAAAATTATCAAAAATTTGCTTCATGACACTTCATCTGAGACCAGAATGAAACAATTTGTGAAATTAAAGCAAATTTTTAAGACAAACCCATATGAAACAAACTTATATATATGTATATAGTATATTATGCTGCCTATATATAACTATATAGCTAGTTTGTTTCCAATTTAGGCATCATTAGGAGCAGCCGCGCTCAATTTCATGTTCCAAACAAGGATATTTGTAGCATATACCGGCCATGGGCAGAAAATTTAATACAGTATTTCAATTCCTTGAAAATCCTTTACTTGTATTGAAATCAGCTGGAGAGGTCATAAAAAACTAAGAAAATTTATATATCGTAAAAACATTTCAATGAATGTAAAAACAATTTATCCAAATTCCTTCTCAAAATCCATTCGGTACACAGTACAACATATTTTTGTTCCTTAAACTTCACTGTTCGTAACCGCCATGGCATAATATATATCCAACAAATAAGCACCTTCTGATACATAACTACTTGATTTAGCACCCAACCATAAATTAAAAAGCAAAAGCTTTTAAAAATTCATATTATGGTATTGGTTTCATCTCGTAAAAACATAAATTAAGCAAAGTATTCTTTTCCACCTTTAGGACTATCTGTATCCCCACGTAAATAAGCAGTTGACGATTGTTCATCCAGTGAATAACTACCTTCATCTTTTTTGCGTAGTCGATAAACTAAAAATACGATTATCATTATTGCAAGAACTGCACCAACTACTACACCAATTATAATTCCAACTGTGAAATTTACACCACCCTTTTCCTTATCTTCTTCTTTTGTTTTCACATTTTTGTCATTTTCGCCATCATCATTGTTGTCACCAGTTTCATTTGGTCCTATAGTAGGTGTATCAGTTTGACAGTCAACACAATTTATAGAGTCAGTAGTTTTCTTGGATACTAACGTAATATCGACAACAATTCCAGTTGTTTGGTCTTTACCTTTTGTGGTTTTAGGTATTTTAGAAGGTTCTACACCACTACTACCACCACTTCCATCATCTCCACTGCCACTCCAGCCGCCAGACTCATCGTCATCATCTTCATCATCGTCTACGTCTAACGGCTGGAACTTACCGACGTTTGAAAGTATTTTTTTTAACTCGGCGTTATCACCTTCACCTTCAAACAACAAGTTTTTACCATCCTCTGATGGCCTACACGATGGTAAAGCAAACAGCGTAAAACACAAGCACAGTAAAAATTCTAACTTCATTTCAAATGTCCAGTTTATAACTTAAAGCTTTAATAACCAAGCTAGATACAAATATACTTCAAATGAGTAAAACAACGATAAAAAAATCTACTGCAGGAACTTTAAAATTTCTTCGACAGAGATTTTTGTCTACACTAAAATTGTAAACACTTCATTAACTTCAGAAGGAAACACTGCGCATTCTTTTGATCAAAAAGAAGTCAAGCTTCCTTAAATTTGATTGGTTCTTGTAAATCCCATTCATTGAGATGTAAATTATGCAAATAAAACAATTCTTTCACATTGCGACGTCAGAAATTTGTCATAAAAGATTAAATTAATTATAATATTAGGATATCTGACAGAACAGAATTTTTAATAAGTAAATAAAAACCAGACCAACTCAAATGACCCGTGCAATCAGCCTCGTTTCCAGCGCTTCTTGCCAAGAAGCACTGGGAACGAGGTTGCCGTGCAATAGTTCGTTTCGTATCGATACGACACAACGAAATTAGAGATTTAACAGCCAATCTTCTGTCCGAACAATGTAAAGATGTTGAA
>JAUCNQ010109869.1:0-11845 GCA_032352715.1 Bougainvillia muscus | reverse complement strand
ATAGGCTCAAATCAGCGCAGAGGCTGTTTTAGAGGATGTAGAATCCTAAAATTTTCTCCGTCGCCCAACCATGGTGGGCGACAATTTTAGGCATTCGCTATAACAATTATCACCCGCATTTCATATATATAGGGTTGGCATGTCTGCACTTATCGATCGGGAGTCAACTGTATTATGATGATTCAATTGCATTAGGCCCACGTCACAAAAATATGTTGTTAGAATCAGCCGACCCACCCAACTTTCGAACGTAAAAATTATGGAAAATGAGTCTGCGAACTCCGGTGTTTTAGTTATTCCTTCGTCACTGGCCTTCTGGACGATCGGAAAGTTTTTCTTCGCCATTTCTCTGCCATAAGTAAGTTAAGTAAGATTTATTCACCATCAGATAAAAATTTTAAAAATTACAATTAAAATGCCAATTAAAATAAAATAGAAGCAATCATAAGAAAATAACAAAGCTTAAATATGGTAACTGATGGTCAGGATAACATAAGACAAGCGGTGAAGCTTAACTTTACTTAACCTATTTGTTGTCATCTTATTAAGTGAAGCATTCAACTTCTCCTTGTTTAAGACTATTTAAATAATAGTCCTTAAGACAATGCTTAAAGGTGTTAACATTTGTCGACTGAGTTATCTCAGAAGGTAACTTATTCCAAATAGCAGGGCCATAGTAGGAAAGACACTTCTGACCGAGGCTGGCCAATTTTGGACATACTTTTTTACTAGAGCTATTGTCATCTTAACTTAAACACAAGAAAAATACAAACTTTTGCTCCTAGTCAAATACAAACTTTAGTTCATGCCCGAAAACCCCAATGGGACTTTTATGATTGGCCGTAATTCCTTCGCTCTTGCACACTAAAAGAAATAATATAAATGAAATAAGATAAAATATGTATATATATAGTTACAAAAAAATCTGTCTGAATTGATTTAAATAAGTATCCTCATCCACCACTATTTTAAGCATAAAAGAAAGAAAGAAGTTGGATTTTATATATTTTGTTTGAATTATAAGGGAGCCCCAACAAAATAATTATCGCTAATTGTACTATTTTCATTACAGAAGAACTCATATACAAGTTCTTAATTAAAATTAATACAAATTTCCATATGAATTTATGGTTGTTCCATTGAGACTTTAAGTAAATCAAAAAAATCAAGATCAAAGATGAAATCTGGATTTCCGGATTTTATATGACCTACAATTTTTTCCAGATTTTTCTTGTCAAACAAAAAATGTACTTTGGGCGCTCAAGATATTACAACTCTGCACATAAGTGTCGTCATCACAAAAATTTATAAAAAAACCCTAATTTCTTTGGTTAAAAGATGCCAGGCGGATCTAAAAATCAGAATTAAAATTACTTATCATTACATTGTTCTTTTTGATAGTTTAACAATTGCTTGTTAGCCTTTTGAAGTAAACGTAATTTTTTTACTATCAAAAATATTAAGTTTTAATCTCCATCTTGGTGCTCTGACTAGTCTTGTGAGGTAAAGGTAAAACAGAAATGACTTACAAAAAATAAATTTATTCTTTTCTTGAAGTGCAAGGTTTTTATTAAGTAGATTTCTTGGGAATTTTAAATTATTATTTTACAACTGACCGGTCAAAATGATCATCAGCATTTAAGAAATTATGACAGTCAAATGTGATATTCTGGCATTCAATGACCCTTGACCGGCTGTTATTAATTATATTAGGTTTCAATTTGTTCTTTTATAAATGCGTTTGCCGTCAAAATAATAATGACTTCATAATAAACAAATCATTTAAATTGTTTTCTTCCGAGTTCTTATTTCATAACAGAAATTTTACACGATTCATTTGACAAACTTACAAAATGACAACATTTTCGTCTCGCCTATGTGCAATTTGGAAAGAGACAAAATACACTGGGATCGAGGTTGCTGTGTGATACCTGGGACGGACCTTTGGAAACAAGGTTTGCTAGGTTGTATGGTCTAACACACTAAAAAAAAGAGATGTTGGTCACGGATAAAGGAAATGATAGACAAGTAGTGGAAGTGAAAACAGTAGCAAATATCTTCCACATCGGTAACGGATTGTTCTTGTGAACGATCGCTACCGATGGACTCTTTTTGCTGTATCTAAAGTAAACCTATCTTACCAGTACCGAATAGCTTCCGGAAGCTATGGTTGATTACCGAGAGAAGATGAGATTTCGTGGCCTGATTTGAGTAGGGCATCACAAACATCTATGAGAAATCTTATTATTTTCATCTCAGGAGAAGTGAGGTAGAAATGAAACGATTTTCTACCCAGTATTTATGGTTTGTAACAGGAAAATTTGCTATAATTTCGGTTGGTAATTTATGTTGTTTAGGTCGGGCAAATGCGTTTTTAGAAAATCTGGGACACCACAAATCCAAAATTTTCCCGACTCCAACCATATTAAAACAAGCAAGTTTACCGGATTTTTAAACATTCTAGATTTTCATCCTTGCAAAATATATAATCTTAGAAATATATAAACGAATCAAACCCTTTTCCATAACTTTGATCTGTTATTAAAAAGAGCCAAAGAATTAACAGAAAATTTGAATATAATTTCTCTCTATCAATTTTACTGACTACTGTTTTGATACACTATTTCAATCTCAGTTGACTTTTAAGTTGTCTCTTATTTTCTACATTTCTTCAATTTATTTTAGGTAATTGTAAGTTTTGCTGTTTCAAGAAATAAAGAATTGGTCACTTTTTTGGCCAACAAACTTCTGTATTTTAATTTTCTCTAAAACCATTTAAAACATTTTATTTGTAAGTTATGTGGAATCAACAGCCTCCTGCTTGGGGATGGCCTCCTAATATGGGCTATCAATATCATGATCAACAAGGTCAGTAGCTTTGCATATAAACATTTAGGGTGATGATGATTTTGTCTTTTAGCAATATACTGTGTGTCAACACTGTATAAGAAAAATTCCTTCTGCATGATTGCATTGTTATTTATTTATTTGATATAACCCAGGGAATCTTCTGAGTAAAAAAACAGAGATATTCAACCAGTGGTATTTTTTTACATGGGAAGTTATTACCTATTTTAATGCATTTACACTTCTTCTGAATAGGTGTTAAGAGACCGTCCACAAAATTTGTTTGGAAATTGGTATCAATTTTCATACAGAGGCTGTATTTTTGCGCATATATAGGGTTTGTCTCAAGAATTCGCTTAAATTCGCTTCACAATTAGCTTCATTTTCACCTTAGACGAAGTGTTATTGTGCATACAAATTATGCACAATAACACTTCATCTGAGATGAAAATAATAGATATAAAGCAAATTTAAACAAATTTTTGAGACGAACCCTTAGTATGCACAAAAACACTTCTTCTGTGATGAAAAGGGTTCATATTATGATACGAATTTGTGTACAAATTTTGTGGACCAACATCAGAATTGAAGTTGTTTTGAGTTGGTAAAAAGTTGATTTCTTTGAAAAACAAACACTTATTTTTAGACACAAGCCAAAGTTGGGCAGCTGCTGCTGCATTATGGGCACAACAAAGACAGATACAGGAACAATATCAAAATGGTGCCGCCCCAACTCCACCAGCAGAAAAGCCACCAGAGCCGCCGGGACCACCTCCACAAATGCCACCTCTCCCACCTCAGGACAGTTCACAGTCATCTTCTAGTGGTGCTGTTGAAACGTCTGCAGCAACAGCGCCAGTAGAAGTGCACGATTATAATCATGGTCATGCTACTGAAGTTGTTGATTATCAACATGGGAATCCTACTGTTAATGCAAATCCCCCTGATATTATTGATTATAACCATGGTCAAAGTGAAAACGCGCCTGCAGTCCCTGAACAACAAACATGGGAATATAACAATGAAGCAGCCTGGCATCAAAATTATCCTCCCCCAGATGGATATTATAATCAAGAATGGAACCAAGAACAATGGAATCAGCAGCAATGGACTCAGGAGAACTGGAATGCAGAGCAAACAAATTATTACCAAGAAGTGCAGTATGAACAACAACCAGAGATAAATGAAAGCAATAAAGGTCGTAATAAACATAAACAAACTATGCAACCTTCAGGATTTCACAGTCAGGTTATTAAAGAAGATTATCGTGGGTCTGGACCAAATTCACCTGGTATGTATCGATCTAGGGAGAAAAATAATTATGATGTGGCTTGATATTTTGGCAATCTCAAACGTCAAAAACAGAACTTGCACCATACTATCTTCTTAATATCCCAGCCATAATCCAGACCTTTAAAGGATCTGAGAAAACGTTTGCTACCCATACAGTTAATGGCAAATAAATTGCCCCTTCTATCTAAAATGGTCTTAAAAATTCCTAGTTTTCTTTGAAAACGAACTCCTATGGGTATGGGTATACAAACTCTTATGGGTATATACCACCAAAAAATATTTTGAGAATTTTCGAAATTTTTCATTTTAGAATTCACAATTGTATTGAGTGTTAACCCTTTATATCACATGTCTATCAAATGGTCATATTCACTTAGTTAAACAATCCTGAAACATTTTGCTTCAAGATGATTGAAGCATGTGCAACCTTGTTACCACCCGACATTTAAGGGTTAAAGAGTGAACTTGTATTAAAATTCACCATCCCTTGACATTCTTTTCTTTAGATATTACAGAGATTGCAAAAAAGTCAAAATCTCTTCCACTTTGGTTGCGTCAAGGACTTGAAAAACTTGAGAAAGATAAACAGAAAGAGCATGATAAAGAAAAGGAGAAAGAAGACATACCTAATGCAAAGCTGATATCTGGTTATCAGATGGCAAATTCACCCTCACCATCTCCTTCTCCAGAAAGGGAATCAGAGGTAAATAATTACTAGGCCCTATTCTGGACCTTTAAAGGATCCAACAATCTGGAGCTACCCATTGAATAATGACGAGGAAGTTGCCATTTTTTGTTAAGTAGTCTTATAGCACTTTTTCTCATAAAAATTGCCCTTTTCTACAAATCAGACGCTGCCCTGTATACCTTAAGGGTAAAAAAAAGGTGACAATTAATTAGTATGGATAGAATTAGTGCGACTCAAGATGTATTGTTAGGAGGTGAGGAATTTATTAGTGCGATTCCGAATTTCATTGAAATTTGCACGGATTTAATTTGTGCGTTTCAGCACCATTGTCCCGTTATTTTCAGTTTCACATACAACTAAATACACCAACATTTTATGTATCTTTTAAGTTTAGGAAGTGCAAAATCAGCACTTAGTAAGGGTAAAATCACTTGAATGTCAGTATTATCCTATAGAGTACCTACCTAGTAGGAGTAGTACTTTATTTCTTTTGAGTTGTGTGGAATTTAGTAGTGCGATTTAGCGAGTCTGTGCGAAACAAATTGGTGCGAATTTGACCTAAATTTGCACGAATTAGTTTCACACTTTTTATTCCGTACTATTTTATTCGCAAATTCTTTTATACCCTTAAGGGTTCGTCTCAAAAATTCGCTTAAATTCGCTTCACAATACGCTTCATTTTCACCTTAGATGAAGTGTTATTGTTACAATAACACTTCATCTAAGGTGAAAATTATTAGACATGAAGCAAATTGAATTTAAGCGAAATTTTGAGACGAACCCTAAGGTAGTACATAATTTAGGTCTTACAGGAGTCCAATGAGTAGGAATGACGTTTACGACAAAGAAAAAATTTACATTGTCCAAGTATGTACAAAGACAATACGAATTTTGTTGACGGTCCTTAGTATGCTATTATTATTTCAACCAGTAAGTAACCCTTACAAGATGCAATAAGCATGGTACCAAATTCAAATCAAATGTTTACTGATAATAGAACAATCAGACTTATTCTCAAACATTCGCTTCACAAATTCGCTTCATGTCTATCAATTTTCATTCAAAAAAAGTCTCATTGTAAGTCCTTTAAATGCACAATTACGTCTCCTTGTATACACAATGACACTTCATTTGAGATGAAATGAAACGATTTGTGAAATTATTGGGACTTGCATTGCATCAATTTCTATTTACAATTTCTGCGTTAGGATTCTGGCGAAGAAGAAGAACAGATAGAAAATGAAAAGCAGAAACCTATAAGAAGAAAAAGTCGTTTTGATGAAACACCAATTGAAGAGAATAAGAGTACTCTTAAATCATCGGTCAACAACGATGATGAAGAAGAAGAAGGCGAGGAGGATGACGAAGAAAAGCAAAGACAGTTGGTAAGTGCAAATTGTTTTTCGGCTAAGAAGTACCAGAAGATTTCCTATTAAAATAACTGTAGGGCTTTCATCGTTAATAAATGTTGTAGCACAAAACTACTATTATATTACTTTAAGTGAGAATAGTTCTATTGTGCGAATGTATATAAAAAGTTTTTTAGAATTACACGTTTTTTTATAAGCAGCATAACGCTTATAAGCATATTTAGGCTCTGGATCATGCAATAACCAAGCATACACTAAGCATATGTCCAGTCTCGCAACTGCATAAACTGTCGTTTTTCGAACCTACAACCCAGGTGTTATATGTTGCACCAAGCATATTGTAAGCATAGTCCAGCCTAAAGTTTACCACATTGATAAGCATATTGAGCCTCAAGTCAAAAAACAATATGCTTATAAAAAAAAAAACATGTTAACAATTTTGACCGAGCACCTAATTTTAAAAAAGCTAAAAAATTTGCACTTCTATTCTAAAGATCTTACTAGTTTATTTTTCATATTGCAAATCTTTAACAATTCGAGCTTTCAGGGTTAGTAATTTCATCTTGTTTTAAGTTGTGTATTGTTTTAAATGTGAACTGTGTTGTATTACAGATTTTGAAAATTAAAACTTGGATGACAGAAATTCTTTTAAGTGTTACAAATAACCAATTAAAGGACGTTTGCAAAGAGGTTTATTTTGAAATGAAACGATCAGGTGTGTATATTCTTTGAATGCATTTCTCATTCTGTTATGTAATAAAATAAGGCCATATTGTCCTTTGTTAATCCCTAAATCTGCCTCTTAAAAGACTCATTTCTTGTCATTGACAACAAACCACACTCTTTCCCTTCGATTCGAGTTGTATTTGAACCTAAATGTTTTATTTTATTTTCAATTGTGCAATCAGCTTAAAAACGAAAGACTGGATGATAGTTAGCGTCTGTCCACAAAATTCTTATCGCAAATCGTACCATTTTCATCACGAAAAGAGTGTCCTTAAGTATCCTAAATGAATCCTCTTCTGTAGGAAATTTGACACGATTTGCGATACGAAATTTGTACACCTCCAATCAAATGACTTGTTTCAATTTTAAACCACTTATACGTTGACAGCAATGTTCAGATAAGCTAACCGTCCTACTCTTGGTCCATGCCTTTTTTGTTTATATTAATTATCATTTTTTTCAATTTTAGCCAGGACTAAAGGCCAACAGCTACGTAGGTCAGGTGGGCTTGATGCTTTACGTTCAAGTTTAGGAGGTATGCTAAATTTATTATATAATATTTCCCCTTAATATTTTATTATGCCCCTCCCCCTATTATTTTGCTGAACGGTAAATGCTCGAGTTGTTTTTTTAAATTGTGAAGCTATATTGTGTGGGTTACCTTTGAAAGGGCCATAGTGATTCTGATATCTAGCTTTTATAACAACTTTTTATCCCATTGTTTCCTCCAAGTTTACATTTACATTTTTATCCCATATTAAACTGTCACTGTACAAGTTTTTTTTTATATAAGAAACATGAGGCTCAAAACCCTCAAAAACTAAGAAACATGCCCAGGCTCCTTTGATGCTTTTATCAAAGTTTGTGGGATAACCTTCATTCTGCATGGGGTAGTAGGACCTAGCAGTACGTGTATGTATGTATACTATATATTCTGCAGACAGAAACTTTCTGTAAGCGACACGAATATTGCGAAAATACTGTTCCTTTATTTCACTGTAAGAGTTTCTTTCAGGGGATGTTTCCAGTAGTGAAGATGAAGAAGAAGAAGAAGAAAAAAAAGAAGAATTAAAAAGGCCATTGAGACAAACCTTTAAAAAACCTGATTTGCCTGTTAAACCGAAGGAACCGAGTCCAACGCTATCGCCCCCTAACACTGTTAAACGTCAAGACACAAATTCACGAGTACAGCAGTTACTTAATGATAAATCGATAGATCTTCGTGTCTCTCCTTCTAAAAAGTTTTTAAAAGAAAAAGAACGTACTGCTAACACAGCAACAAAACCTAGTTTACAACAAGAGACTGATCTGTATTCAAGGGAAGAGGAGTTGAAAAGACGTTTATTAGAAGTAGAAAAGTTACGAAAAAAGCGAAATCGAGACGCAAGTGCTTCTGAAAATGAAAGTGACGAAAAATCATCAGAAAGTTATAGTGAATCCTCTGAAAGTGATAATAGTAAGCGTAAAAAGAAATCAAAGAAACGTTCTCGTTCACGTTCACCATCTCGTAAAAGTCGTAAAAAATCAAAACGTAATGATAGAGACGATAGTAGTTCGAGTGAGAACGAACGTCGTAGAAAGAAGAAAAAAAAGAATCGAGAGCGTAGTCCTTCTGATGAGGATAGTGATTATTCGTATCGTAAGAAAAAGTCCAAGGGTAAGAAGCATAAACACAAAGATAGATCTGTCTCAAGGTAAATAATATTTCTTATTTCTTAACAACAAACTCTTTATTATTACAAAATAACTCATGGAGCCGTCAGGGTCTAATCTAGAATATGGCGGCGTCCAATCAGTATAGGCAACGCAATATATAGGGGAAATAAATAAAACTAGGTATTTTTAGGGCTATTGTCTATTTTACATAAATGGTGCACTTTCACCATCATATTTCAAAGGGAAGCGTGCTTGCCTGGCAGTTGATAACTGATGTTATATTTTAATGTTCTCTCGAAACAATTTGTTTGGCGAGTTGTTTCATTTTTATCTTAGGACACGTTTACATAAGAAATCGTTGTGGGCGAAATGAACTGTCGACGGAAAAATTTAACCAATCACAGAAGCCATGACAGTTCATTTCGCCTATAGAAAGTCTTCATGTAAACGTATCCTTAGAGAAAGGAAAACTAATTTGCTATCCATGAGGGTAATGTGTTATTAAAGATATTTAAAAGCGATTTTAAAAATCAATTCGGGTATATCTCAAAAATTCGTTTCATTAGTGTCAATTGTCATTCTTAGGGTTCGTCTCAAAAATTGGCTTTATTTCGCTTCATTAATCGAAGTGTTATTGTGTATACAACGTATGCACAATAACACTTCATCTGAGATTAAAATTGACAGGAATGAAGCGAATTTATGAGACGGTTCCTTAGTATACGCAATGGCCAATACGCAATGGCCAATCTTCTGAGATAAAGCTGTTGTGAAGCGAAGTTTTGAGACGAAATCCAGGGTCTGATCTAGAATATCAGATCAGCATCCGATCTAATAGACAAGGACAATATTTATGTATAAGAGCTTTTAGGAATATTTTACAAAAAAGAGTTATTTTAACCCTATTAGGCCTAGGGGTGGGGGATCCCCCTCCTGAACAATAACTTTTTAAGGGGATGTTACTTTTTGACATAAGTATAATTTCCTTTTACACGTGTTCACAAATTTTTATTCAGTTTCCATGATTACTTTAGACGGTATTGGCTATTACACGAAACCACCTCAAAAATTACACTCAAATCCTTATAAAATGAAATTGAACAATATCTTTTAACTGGATACCTCTTTTTACTTGAAACTTTGCACAGTAGTAGTATTTAATAAAAGCTTTCAGATTATATCAGATTTTTCCGATTTTCCCGATTTTTTACTTTTCCAGTAGTTTTTCCGGTATTTTCCCGGAAAGCAGGTGGTTATAAACCCAATATTTCGTAAGATACGTTACTATTACAGACTATGGCTGAAACAGAACTGTGAAAACTCAGTTACATTAGATTTTATACGACTTTTATGGAAGTACTCATTTTCTGCATATTTCCGCATATTTAATGACGTCACTGACGTAGTAATGACGTCATAAAAAGGTAATGATGTCAGCTTGTTTGTATTAAGGTGAAGTATAACTGTGCCAAGTTTTATGTTGTGGGGACATATACTTCAGAAGTTACAGAGGGAGCAGAATCCCGACAGCTCCTACATAGCCTAGGCCTAATAGGGTTAACATCCTAATTCAAGGGGCACCTTGAATTGTTTGGGATGGATTAGTGCCTGAAATCTTTAGGAATAATTCTTACTTCCTTGTCATTCGTGTTGAAGAACTGTCTCAAAAATTCGCTTTATAAATTCGCTTCATTCCTGTCAATTTTAATCTCAGATGAAGTCTTATTGTGCATACTTTGTATAATAAATAACACTTATCTGAGGTGAAAATGAAGCGAATTGTGATTAAGTTTTCGAAATAGATTACGACAGTTTTCCTCCAGTATGTATGACTATTTCTCTTTTGTTTTAGGTCACCTCCTCGTCATAAAAGGAAGAGGTAACTGATGAGGCAGGTAAGATAGATTTCCCTTTTGAGGCTGATGCCTGAAAGAGAGTGTTACATAGTGGAATGTCGTAGTAAATAGTAAATTCATCGTGAAATCTTTCAGGAACTCAAGTGTTACAAATTCGTTTAATTACTATCAAGATATACATCTTCTGTACATCGAATTCCCATCGGTATAGAAGTGTTTATTAGTGAATTTAGTAGCCTAGTCCAGGTTTATCTAGACCAGGGCAACCGAACACAAAGTGAGATGTACACATATGAAGACGCTATGAGGATGCTCTAATGGAAACCGATATTATTTGGTAATATATGATTTGAATTGCTGCCTAACAATGAAATTGATTTTAATAGGCTTAGGGATCGTCCCACACAAAATTCGTATAGAAATTCGTATCAATTTTCATACAGGAGTGTTTTTGTGCATACTAAGTACTCTATGCACAAAAACACTCCTGTGATGAAAATGTTTCGTATTACGATACGAATTTTGTGGACTGTTCCTTAGCACTACTGACTACCGATTGTTTTATGGTGGACATTACTTTACAACATTCGTATGGAAATTAGTATCAATTTTCATCACGGAAGAAGTGTCTTTGTGCATACTAAGTGACTTTTGTTCTGTGATGAAAACGATACTATCTGCGATACGGATGTTGTGGGACGATCCCTTTTAATGCATATTGTGTGGAGCTTTTCGCACAATTATTTCTCTGGATTTATGACAAATAAAAAAAATAAAAAAGTCACATTTTCATTTGGTTTAGTATAGTTTAGGAGCACAAATTTCTGCATTTCGCAAGCGCAAAGTTTCGCGAATGAACTAAATGAAAAATGTTCGCGAATGACAACATTTTCGAAAAATAATCTGAACAAATGTTTTTCGGACTTTTTCCAAACAATTTCACTGGAAAATAGAGAAGGAACGATAATTTTTTGGGTAAGCTGCTCACCTGAGAGCGGCATTTTGTCTTAGTATATTTGGTATCCTGCAAGAAATTTTTAATTCTGGTAAAGATCAATTTTCATTCAGAAGAAGTGTCTTCGTACATACTTTATACAAAGAAAAGCACTTCTTCTAAGATAAAACTTAACTCATTCAGCTGTGATAACGAATCCTCGTTTGATTTCTGCTACTACTGTAGCAGAAATCAAACAATGATTGGTAATAACTTACGATTTGCTATACAACTAAGCGCAAGATGGTTGTGTAAATAAATCATTCCTTTAGTATGCACTGTTCTTTTTGCGGTTGTTGACATTTTCAAGTTACTGCGCGTGTTAATAGTTTCCGGATATATGAGTGAGTGAGTGAGTTTTATGTTTAACGTGGTTAACCTCCGAAAGTTCGAGGAACTTATTTCCAGGAGGGAC
>JAUCNQ010109858.1:0-11848 GCA_032352715.1 Bougainvillia muscus | reverse complement strand
TGTAACACTTACGTGTTACAATAACACTTCATCTAAGGTGAAAATGAAGCGAATTGTTGAGCGAATTTAAGCGAATTATTGAGACGAACCCTTAGGGACCAACCAAGCAATCCATCCAACCAAGCAAGATTCGTATGGAAATTTATAACATTTTTCATTCAGAAGAAGTATATATCTTGTAAATTCTTCTGTCATAAAAATTATGCGCTTTAGTAAATAACCTGACGGCATTCCAAAACTGTTCACTAAATACCTCTGCAAATGTTGTAGAATTATTTGCGTAACTACTTTAGCTTTAGGAGAGACAGACAGGAATGACGTAGGCTTAATCGAATCGGGATTATGCATACCTTTTTGACTTTATTGACTCGAACACCTTTAGCCATACTACTTTTTATTTATATTCCTTGAAAAGAAGAAGATATATATATATTTCAATATAAGGAACCGTCAACAAAATTACGTATAGAATTCGTATTGAAATGTCTTTTCATCTGAGATGAAAATTAACAGGAATGAAGCGAATTTATAAAGCGAATTTTTGTGACAGTGTCCCAAAAACGCGATTTTTAGTCTAAGATCGAAAGTACAAGTGCTAATGAAATCGAAGTCACCTAGGGGGCGAGAGGGCGGAAGGCGAGGCGCACGCGTCAGCTAGCTTTTGATTTCAGCCTCTTGTTGCTGTGAAAGGGTTAAGACAGCTGCAATAAACCCCGGAGTTCTTCATCTCTTTGCTACTCACGAAGAGCAAGTAACTAACTTGCCGGAATTTATAGCATACTACAAGCGTTCGATTATTAAGTTAGGGGTAGTACCCAAAAAGACACTTTTTCTGTTATGAAAATAGTACGATTTGCGATACGAATTATTGTGATTTTTGTGGGCAGTTCCTTAGAACTCGTTTCCATGAAGGCTTTCTATAGGCGAAATGAACTGTCATGGCTTCTGTGATTGGATAAATTTTTCCGTCGGAAAATTTTAACCAATCACGGAGTCCTTAGTGTTCCTCGGGAACAAGTATAATGAAGAATTTCTTTACCAACTGACGTCAGCAGTCTTCCAGAAATCTGACGTCAAATTACTTAAGGATAAAATACATTCTCTTCTAAAAACAAAGTCATACTACGATTTCACGTCTTCAGATAAAGAGCGTAGCAAGATTATTGCGAAAATTTAAAAAGATGAATCATTCTGATATTTTCGTTGGTGGTTTTAAAAACATATCTAAGAAGGTATCTAAGGGTTACCTCCTCCGATGCTCTTAATAGAGTTTTGTACTTGTCAGACTCTATCTTTAACAAATCCATACACTTGTTAGGGACCGTCCACAAAGTTCGTAACGTAATACGAACCATTTTCATCACAGAAGAAGTGTTTTTGTGCATACGAAGCACCTTAAGTGCATTAATTGCAGGTCCATATAAGTTTCATCAGTTTCATCAATTTTCGCGAATTGACGAATGCGGGGAAATAGTTCACGAACAACAAATTTCGCGAATCGTCGAGTTTGTGACCATAAATAATTTCTGATAAAAGTAAGGAAAAGTGAAATAAAGACCTTTATTTCAAGCACGATGCATCGTTTTTAATCCTGAGTATAAAATAGAAAGAAGAAAGAACATGCCAGGAAAAATGGCTGTTATTTCTTTAAAAAAACATTTAAAAAAATCTCTAACATTTCGCGAACATTAATTTTCGCGAAAATTAGTGCACTTGAGGTATGCACAAAACACTCCTTCTGTTTGAAAATTGATACGAATTTCCTAACAAATTTTGTGGACGGTCACTAACGAGCATATAGATTTGTTAAAGATAGAGTCTGACAGGTACAAATCTCTGTTAAGAGTATCGGAGGAGGTATCCTTTATTATATACCGCGATGGATGAAGAAGTGGCCTACAAGCTATCTCACCCTGTACCTATTTATAATTTATCACCAATCCCGATCCTATGTATTTTATCTCTTTCTAAAACTGTTTCATCATGCCTATAAAGTATGAACAAATATATTTCTTCTGAATAATGTTTAATATTTAATGTTTCTCAGAGTCTTAAAAGGTTTATATTAGGATCTGGTTGGATGGTAAGATACTCTCTGTGGAATAAAACTGGATCATGTTAACTTAATTGATACCTTTTGTTGTTAGATTGGCTATTTTCTATGTGACATCATTAGGGCTATCAGATGGAGTTTATCTGGAAGCATTTTTTAGTTGCTGAAGTGTAGTGACACAAAAATGCCAATCGAATGTTCCTAATGTCCTAAAGAAAATTGCTGATCAAGTAAAAGATGGAACAGAAACTTTAAAACTAATCTCAAGAGAAAATCAATCTTAATAGCACTGATGATATGGTGAAGAGAGAATCTGATTTTACAGTGGATATAAATAATATTATCAATGAAAAACATTAATGAAAAGATCCTTTTTCTTTGCAGGAAGAATATATCACTTCTAATTTAATCAATGACAATGGCAATCACAGGGCGAACAAATCCTGTATGTACGTACGACTGAAGTAGAACTAGACCCTTCAGCGTACTAGCCCAAGTTTTCTTGAGTACGGTGACGTACGCATGATACTGTAATATGTCGCACGTGCTTGCAGAGCCATACTTGTTTTCTTGTTTACGTACGACCAGAAATCGTCAACGTACTCTTGAGCTAGACACAAGTTCCAGTCAAAACTGTTAAACTTTGCTGCTTTTCAGCAAAACCCTAAAGTGCATGGGGTGTCTTGGGTAGCGTTAAAGCATGGGGGGGGGTAAATCCCCCTCCCCCTACCTAAAATCTGTTAGGAACAAGCCAATGAGTTGAAATTTGGCACATATGTTCCTTGTAATCGGAGGAACAAAATAACACAATAAAAAAATTCAAAATGGCCGCCATTTAATGATGACGTCATCAAAAGGTGGAAATTTTTCAAACTTTTGGTAAAATATGACGAGTTTTCAAATTTCAATGACAAGATAATTATAACAGGTTTTTATATTCTGTTTTGTTTATGTAAAAGCCAATACCCAGTAGATTAACAATGTAAACTTTTATTTTACGTAACTATAATATTTCGAGGCAGAATGATGCGCCAAAGTTGGCAAAAATTCCGAAAAATCCAATAATACGGTATTACGTCATAAAATTACGTCATCGTAAAATGACGTCAAGAAGAATTAAATTAAGAATTTAATTAAGAATTAAAACTTCTAGTTCTTCATTTTCCACTATATGCTGGGTTACAAAAAACTTTTCTTGCATCCTATGCAGACCCTTGGCACATTAAGAGAAGTTACTAAAACTCGGCAAGATTGAAAAAGTTAGATAGGACGTCATTTTACCCCCTAGTGGCGGATTCAGACCTAGTCAGAGCACCAAGATGGAGATTAAAACTAAGATAGGAGACCATGTTGTTAGGACACATCTCAAAAATTCACTTCATAAATTCACTTCATTCCTATTAATTTTAATTAAAATAAGTGTCTTTGTGCATACTTTGTGTGCTCAGTGACACTTAATCTGAGATTAAAGTGAACCAGTGAGATAATTCCTATCGCACTGAAATATTGCACTGAATTCATATGAATCTCGAATTCAGTGCGGTAATTTCAGTGCGATCGGAATCATCTCTCAGGCGTGAATCTGGCTTTAGGATACCATTTCTACATCGTGTGACGAGTATACAGTATAAATACAGTTTGAACAGTGTTGAATTTAGATATAGGTGAAGCACCAAGATGGAGACTAAAACTAATAAACTTTTAATTGTTTTCTTTTGTTCTCCATTTTATTGGTTTTCCTAGTTAAAAGCTTGTTCTGGATCCGACTCTGAAAGAACTATTGCTTTTGCTTACTTAAGTAATTATGTACTGACAATGAAACTGAATGACAGCTTTAGAAAATTGTCAAAATAAATTATAACCAGCAGCGACTTTTATATCGTACTTCGAATAAAATTATATCGTCAGCCAACAATAAGGGTTCGAATAAAATTATATCATCAGTCAACAATATCAGGGTTCTTTTATGTGCCTTCGTTCGTTTTTGATAAATCAAAAACAGAACGAAGGCACCTAAAAGCATCGGCTCTACTAGACGTACACGAGAGATGTTTTTGAAGTACGTCCAACGTACATGAGGTTTCAAAATCAAGTACGTCTACGTACAGACCTCAAAATATATTTGTTGCGCCCTGAATCAAGGATGTGCTACCAATGATAGCGTTGCGGTAATACAGTTACAACAACAAATTCACAACGATCTAACAGATGCTGATACAGTGAGATAATTTAACTGATAAAAAGAGTTTTGTTCAGACATCAGAAGAATTAAAAACTTTGATAGCCAGTCATTTCCACATTTCGACAAAATCGAAGAAGATCAAGCTATCGAATTTATTTTCTCATTGATCTTACTATTATATTGTTGACTAATTTTCAACCTTCTTGTTTTCTATAGTCAGTCGAGTTCATTTTCAGACCGCTTTCACGTTTAATAGCATCGGAGTAAGTTAAAACGAATTTGTTGAGGTCCGGAAACTTCAAGTTAAAAATCTCGAGTTAATTAACTCAATATTTTTTTCCTGGGAGAAAGTTTTTGCTTTATAAATTCGCTACATTCCTGTCAATTTTCATCTCAAATTAAGTATTATTGTGCACACATTGTATGCACAATCACTTCATGTAGGTAAAAATGAAGCGATTTGTGAAGCAAAATAAAGAGAATTTTTGCAACGAACCCTAAACATGAAAGCGGTCTAAAGAATGAACTAGACTGACTATAGAAATCAAATAGGTTGAAAATTAGTCGACAGTATAATAATAAGCTCAATGAGAAAATAAAAGGTCCCGATGGTGAGAAAGCGAACTTGAAATCAAAGCTTGTTCAATATGAAGCAATAAGAATACAAAGCCATTCAATTGTCTAAGGGAGGAAAATCACACCTTGAAAACTCGTATAGATAAATATGATAATTCTACTGTATCAAATGGTATCTGTTTGCTCATTTCACACAAAAATAACCATTTCTAAGCTCTGTCAATTGAACTCTAAATTCTATGCACAACTTCTTTTGCTCTATTTTATGGATTTAAGAGTTTTCAAGTTATGCTTTTCATCTGTTAGTAGTTGCATATCTTGTTTTTGGCTTCCACGTTTGCTTCATATTGCACAAGCTTTGTTTTCAAGTCTACTATTTCACTATCTTCACCTTGTAATTTCGCATGGAGCTCACTTATATTGTCGACTAAAATTCCAAAGTTGCTGAAAAACATAAATCGAATTGTGCTATACTCAAACGAGAAAAGCAAAGATCAAACAGAAGAAGGTCCGGTAACTTGAAAATTAGCTTCCAGAAATATTCTACCAGACAGCCAAAATAATGTAACACAGAGAATGACCGATCTAAAAAAAGGAACTTTATTGCTATGCCACCTATTTTTAGATGGGATATTCTCTATGTGACATCATTAGGGCTATCAGATGGAGTTTATCCAAAAGTATTTTAGTTGCTGAAGTGTAGTGACTGGAAAATGCCAATCGAAAGTTTCTGATGTCATAAAGAAAGTTGCTGATCAAGCAAAAGACGTTACAGAAACTTTAAAACTAATCTCAAGAGAAAATCAATCTTAATAGCGCTGATGATATGGTGAAGAGAGAATCTAATCTTACAGTGGATATAAATAATATTATCAATAAAAAACATTAATGAAAAGATCCTAGCGTTTTGGATGAAGAATATGTCACTTCTAATTTAATCAATAACAATGTCAATCAAGAATGTGCTACCAATGATAGCATTGTGGTAATACAGTTGCAACAACAATTTCACAGCTATCTAACATACCCTGATACAGAAAGATTTGTTCAGACAACGGAAGAATTCAAAAATTTGATCACAGTCATTTCCACATTTCGACAAAATCAAAGAAAATCAAGCAATCGAATTCGGGGTCTGCATTGCTTTGCATATCAGCTTTCAAGTAATTTCAATCCTTTTAAAAGTATTCGCTTTTTCTGGTTCTACATTATTGACTGAATTTATAAATTAGCTATACCCCTAATTTGTAAATTCAGTCAACAATGTACAACCAGAAAAACGCAATACTTTAAGGATTGAACTTAATAGAAAGCCGATATGCAAAGAAATGTAGACCCAAGATTCGAAAATTTAAGAAACAAGAATTCTTTACAGAATTGTTACAAGTGGTTGACGGCAATTTTTGGATGGTATTTTGAAATCATTTTTAAATATTTCATGTAAAAAGAAATGTTATTGTTGCATACGTATCGGTTGTAAAACACATCCTTTATGGGGCTTCCTAAGTTGATGTTGAATTTATTAAGAAAACTTTTTCCAGGCTTTATCAGAAATGTCCAGGTGTTATACTATTTCTTTGGCTAAAACCTCAGTAGCTTCGAGGGAAATAGAACTTGTATACTGTTTCCAGGAGGCAGCCAACAAGAAAGTCTTTATTAGCGGTATTTGATGCACCCATTAGAGCTACAAAAGTGCTATGAAGACTCTGCTTTGAAAAACAACCAAATTGACACCTATTCTGAGTGAGTTACAGGGAGCAAAGAGAGAATCAATTTACACTGTTCATAGTTTCTGGTGGACTGAATCCACCAACTCTGAGAATAGTTTATTGGATTCTAAAGCTAATAATTGCTGTCCCCCTAACACAAGAAAAAATTGCTTGTTTGTGGAGATAGTTACTTACACAGAACTCGTCAATAAATGACTTCCATTTTAAAAATACCAAAAATCAATTTAAACAATCATTATTTCAAACAAAACAAACATTCAATCCAGACAGCTCGCGGCTCGGAACAGGTGACACGGACATGAGAAAGGACAGTGAACAAGTTGGAAGAGACAACTTACCGGATAACTTACCGGATCCACCGGTATGGTCTTTAGAGATCCATTATTGGTGGTCGTCTTAGAACTGGAGCAGAAGTCTTCTTTGACTTGTGTAAAGCCCTCTAACAGCCTCAAAACGTGGTTGTATATGATTTTTGAAATCATTTATAAAACTTGAGTTGACTGCCTCTTCGGACAAGCTGTTCCAATCAATAATGATTCGAGGAGCAAATGATAATTTTGACAATCTGTTTAGAATGTCCTCTGGTACGATCGTTATCATATAATTCAAAAAACTGATGCGGGTTGATATTCTCATATCCATTAAGTATTTTAAACACCTCAATAAAGTCAGCTCTTAAGCACCTCATTTCTAACGATAATATGTTACAGTGTCTGAGTCTTTGATCATAGGGAATATCAGCTATACCACAATCATCCTTGTGAATCTCCTCTGAACTTTCTCTAAGTTGTCAATATCCTTTTGAAGGAAAGGTCTCCAAACTTGTATGCAATATTCTAAGTGTGGACGTATAAGAGATTTGTAAGGCAAGCACATATTTTTTTTGCTTTTGAATTCGTAAGTTCTCTTTATGACTCCCAAGGCTTTGTTTGCTTTACATACAGCTACACCACATTGTTTACTGACATTCAAAGATGAATCTATATGCACACCCAGGTCTTTTTCAGTATTAGTAGATTCTAGTTTATGGTTGCCTAATTTGTAACTATTAATGGATTCTCGTCGAATATGGCTGCTGTCAGACATGGTGTTCCCCAAGGCTCTGTCCTTGCCCATTGTTATTTTTGATATATATTAATGACCTAAACCTTGCCATTAAGCACTCTGTAGTTCATCCCTTTGCTGGTGATACAAATCTTCTCCACTTTAACAAGTCCTTAAAATCCTTGAACAAAAAAGTCAACTCAGATTTAAAGTCTCTATGGCACTGGCTTAATGCTAATAAAATTGCTTTGGATGCCAGCCAGTAAGACTGAATATGTTATCTTCAGACATCCCACAAAAGTACTAGACCATGATATCAAACTTAAGATTGGTGGTAAAAGGATTTTTCCTAGCAACCACATTAAATACCTAGGAATATTGATTGACTCCAACCTAAATTGGAAACCTCAAATCAATGGCATTGCAGTCAAACTCAAAAAAGCCAATGGAATCCTTGCTAAATTGAAACTCACACTTGAATGCTCAGATCTGGGGAGATCTGGGGAGAGCCTGTTAGCCTCCTAGTTAAGCGCATATCATCCTTACAAAACTGTGCTGTTCGCTTGATGTGCTTTGCTGATTATGATGCTCCAGTTGGTCCTTTGTATTCTGAACTAGGTCTGCTTAAATTTACTGATCTTATCCACTTTCATAATGCTACCTTCTTACACTCTATCTACCATAACCAAGTTCCGATGCCACTAATCCGCACATTTGCAGTCAACTTCTCTCATGCCTATAACACCAGGGCTAATACTAGAGGCCTAGTTAACTCTCGCTTTGTTCGAACTAGCTGTTTTGGTCTTAAATCTGTCAGACACCAATCAGTTTTATCTTGGCAACATTGCCATAATATTTGTCCTGATTCCAAATTATTAGAGCTTTCCAAGCCTAGACTTAAAACTACTCTCAAATCTGCATTCTTGAAGTCTTATTAATCCAGCATATGATTGGCCTGCACCACACTCCTCATGCACATTTACACTTAAGTAAATTTCAAACTTGCTACTTTATGTTGTCTTGTCCTGTATCGTCCTTGTTTCTGTGATGTTTAATGTTTGTATCGTCACTGGTGTCCAGTTCGCTTCCAGCTTTGCTTTTGTGCTAGATAACCAGGATAGAAACTCGGAACAATTTTTATATTTATTTATAGTTTTTGTCAAAGTTTTTACCAACTTGTACTCTTAGATATTCTGTATAAATATATGTTTGATTGATTGATTGATTGACTGATTGGTTGATTGGTTGATTGATTGATTGATTGATTGATTGATATCCGGGGCAGACAATTGATAACACCATTTTTTTTAAGTATATAATTCTTGTATTATTGTCTGCTATAAATACATGTTATTTCAATTTCAGTTTTTAGTTTCAGTTTCAGTTTTCTAACAATTTCTCATTGATTAGAATAGCAGGAGCTAGCTAGCTAGCTCTCTCTCTCTCGTTTCTTCTCTGTTCTCTTAGGAGATTCTGAGAGGTTGTTTATATTACTATTATCGTGGGGGATAGATAGCCCCACCCCACTAAGCTCCAGGGAGCTTATTTCCAGGAGAGGACACCGCTTAAGTGGATGGTTCTGGAGTATTAAAAATCAAATCAGGAGAGCAGGGTTTTGAGCTCATAAATCGAGTTTCCCCCCCAAAAATCTGGAGTGTTGTCATGTCTGTAGTGCTTTCCTAGACAACAACAACGGCCTGCAACACCCTGTGACCCACCCGTCGAGTCGATGATATGACATTGTACATGTACCAGGGGTGGGACCCTACATTAATCAGGGTAGCCACTACTAGTATTAAGTCTGACTCCAAAAAAAATCCTGGTTCGCCTCCTCCTCCCGGTCGTATAAAATTTTAAAAAAATTGGCAATTTTTGACCCGGAGAGTCAGAATTTAGAAAAATCAAAAAACCTTAAGCTGCTACGACTAAAATATTTCTTTGCAGTTTCCGTCCATCTTCACCCATGCATAAGTTTGATATTTGGGAAATGAGCTTGACCCGTACAATTACCTGGTGCCGAGGTTTGGCTTCATGCAGTTGGAACTTGATTCATACGTGTGCCCAGGGCGATTTCATGCAAAGATCACCTTGTACCTTGAAAAATACCTGGAAAACAGATTTTCTAGATATTTTCTAGATATTTCACCCTGCTGGGCATGGTGGCCTGGCTAGAATTTGTTTTTAACTATATATATGTTGTTTGCCAGTCAGTTCCTAAAATCATTTTTCTTTCTGTTATTGTTGTTGCGTGTTATCTGTTGTGGTAGCTATACGGGGCAGACAATAGATAACACTTACACTAACACTTACCACCCACTTCGCTCCCTTGACAGGAAATCTGGTAGCCTACCACAACCATTTTGTAGCCAAACATGGCATTTGTGAATGAAACCCCTGATTAAGCAGTGCTGTGGTGGAAAAGCAATGATTGACTTGCGATATTGATAAAGAAAATATGAATATTGATCTATTACGTTAAGAAATAGATAAGTTGATACTCACAAGAAGGAAACTTGCCGCTATTTGAGTTCATGGGGCTTCAATAATAGCGGGAAAAAGGGCAGACATAAAGTACTAATCAGATGCTTTTCAAAGACATAAAACTTTTTGTGCTGTCGTCATCACTTTAAATTGGGAATTTTTCTAGGGGAAAGTGCGGTAAAATGGCGTCATAGGGAAAGTGACGTCATAGAGGACAAGGGACAAACATTTTAACTTCATATGAAACAACTTTGGGCAAGTAGTTACTGTGTGTTATATCAACTCTCAAAGTGATAAATTGCAGAAGTTATGCTTACTCAAAGTTATAAGGGTTTTGACCATAAAATTAGAGATGGTCTTGAGCAATACCTGTAGCTTCTGATGTAAACATACTATGCCCTTGAAACTCTACCAGAATGTGTAAAACTAAATTATTGTAATTATCTCAAAGTTTCAAGGCTTTAGCGTTAGGCATTCAGAAGTTATAAAATAAATTCTAACAGGGGGGCTTTTTTGCCCCCCCCCCCGTCCAACAGGAATAGGGTTAAGGTACGTATGATATTTAAACTTTACTGATGATGGTATAGATTTACGGAAATGGTTTTGTTATATATTTTAACTTGTTTCTTTATATTTTTCATTTTATATATTGGTGCATTTAGATTCTTTCGAAATCTCTTGTTGGAGGATCTGCGGGTGATATTGATGATGTTCAATCTCAAGGAAGCAATGCAGAGTCCCTGCTTGCTAAAGAAGATATGTATCAAATTTTTGGAACGTTAAAAGATGAAAATGCAACCAAGCCTGAATGGGTTAATGAGATTTATGAGGTAATTCTTTCTATTCAGATTTGTTTCCTATATTAATTAATAGATTATAGATTAGAAATAGAATAGAAATCATTTATTTGTATAAAAATAATAACTTACAAAATGATGAAGGCCAAACGACAGTATTGTTAGGTCAGTGAATAATTACATATATAATTTAATTTAAATTTGTTTGTTTGATACACGAATAAAACAGATAGAGAAAAGGCCTAGTATGATTACAACAAGAGACCGTCAATAGCAGAGCTATAAAAACATGAGGCCACCTTAGTGTGAGGGCATTTAGTGAATGATTAACTGCTCACGAGCGGGGGAATCCAAACAATATTCCATAATAACGTTTTTAAGTTGTTTTTTTGTTTAACCCTAACACAGGCTTTTTCGAAAATCTCTTTCTGACAGAAACATGCTGACGTCATAAAGTTTGGCAGACATATACAATTAACAAGGGAAATTCGAAATATCCAAAAATTAAATCATGCTCAATGTGATTTTTGTTGACGTCAGCATTTCCATTCACAATCATTGAATTTTAGTGTGTTGTAGGTTTCAGGCTGTAACTTTTGATTGGAAAAAGCTTTTTTCAATCTGTTTGCAGATTCTGAAAGCTAAATGATTGGGCTTTCCGTAGTAAGTCATTAATTTTTCCCCAATATCATTTCCTGAGCCGCTATGACGCGCTAAATGTGATAAAACGTCATTTTAGTATGACGTCCTCGGATTTTTTTAAATTTGATGACGTCAACGACGTCCCTAGTATTTATTATGAATAAGCGAGCATGGCCTAGTGGTCAAGTCATCGGATTTGTAATCTGATGGTCGAGGGTTCGAAACCCGTGGTCGGCATGCTTGGGAGTCTGAAAAGCTGTTCATCGGGTCAACCCATACCATGTGAAGGAAATTGGGTAGATGGTTCACAGTGATCATCGGGTGTTGCAGGAGGTTGTCTAGG
>JAUCNQ010109847.1:0-11849 GCA_032352715.1 Bougainvillia muscus | reverse complement strand
TGTAACACATAAGTGTTACAATAAAACTTCATCTAAGATGAAAATGAAGCGAATTACGAAGCGAATTTAAGCGAATTTTTGAGGCGAACCCTTACTTAGGAGGGCAGCGTCCGATCAATTGTATAAGGGCTACTTTAATGTAAAAGGGTCACTTTGACCATCAATTCGAGGGACAACGTTCGATCGGTCTTACAACGCCTAGATTAGAGTCTGGTATGAATTTAGACTCATTAGGAGTTCTTGTATGCACCAAGACCCCTTTTTCTATTATGTTAATTGTTGTTATGAATTTTTGAGAGCCCGAATCACACTGCATAAAAGATGATGTTATCTTTTAACGATTTTAACTATCCACCCCTTAATTACTGATTAAAAATTTAGCGCTAATCAGACTTTAATCCACGTTTGCACATGCTTATCCTATTAATACATTTTTAAAAGGGATTATTAATTTCAAGTTAAGACATTTTTTTAATATTTTTTTAAATCGTTCTGCAAGTTTTAAATTGCCGTCTAGATGGAAACTAAAAGCTCATCTCAAATATTCGCTTTAATTCGCTTCACAAATCGCTTCATTTTTACCTCTGCTGAAGTGTTATTGTGCATAGTGTGTTTTTAGCCCTTTTTTTGAAATGTCACACAATTTATTTTTGACAGCAAGCCATACAAAGTAGGCAAAATAACAATTCATCTGAGATGAAAATGGACTGGAATGAAGCGAATTTATAAAGCAAATTTTTGAGACATTCCTAATCCTAATTCTCAAATATTTGCTTAGGAACCGTCTCAAAAATTCGCTTAATAAATTCGCTTCATTCATGTTACTTTTCATCTCAGATGAAGTGTTATTGTGCATACTTTGTATGCACAATAACACTTCATCTGAGGTGAAAATGAAGCGATTTACAAAGCGAATTTAAGCGAATTTCTGAGACGAACCCTTTAGTTCCTTTTATCAGTCGTTTTATTTTCAATTTCAGATGAAGTGTCATTGCACTAAGATACTTTAATGAATGAGAAACGGAATCTATGAAGCAAATTTTTGGGAGCAAAATTGGGTAGAGATTTTTTAGCATGATTTTAATGTCTAGTTCGCTCCGTGTTGGTATCCAGGTAAGCCTTTATTCCATATTATTAAATCAATTTCATTACAGAAGAAGTTTTTTTGTGCTTGCTAAGTATGCACGAAAACTCTCCTTCTGTATGACAATTGCTACGAATTTCCATACGAATTTTGTGGACGGTCCCTTAGTAGCTAAGGACAACATAGAGTTGGGAACCTTTTGCATATTTCAGGGGGGGGAGTAATTATTGATCGTAATTATTGATACCCTGATTGTCAATTATAAATCTCTAACGCTTCACCCCCTGAAAACTATAAGATGCATTTGTAAGATTAGAAAGATCACACACTATGTTTGTTTTTTATTGGAATTACAATCTTTAAGTTCATCGGTACGATATTACTATATGATTATTTTAACCAATACAATCATCTTGTTTATTTGTTACTTTAATTTAAAGTGTCTACACTTGTATAAAAGTCATTCACAGGAAGTGTTTTAATGTAGATTTAGTATGTACAAAGCCCCTTCTCCTGCGGTGTGAATTCTAAAAATAATTTAAGATGATTCCTTCAATATTGGTTTTATGTTACAGTAAGTAATAATTAGTTTCGAGTCTGTTATTTTCATCCGAAGATCTTAAGGTACATTCGTTTCGCAATCGTACCATTTCCATCTCAGAAGAAGTATCTTTGTGCATACAAAATGTACAAAGACACTCCTTCTGAATGAAAATTTGTACTTCCCATACATATTGTGTTATTTTTTGTTCTTTCGTGTGTGTTTTTAGGGAGGGGACCCTCTGTAAATGTATCAAAGTTCAAATCTCATAACTGTACCTTTTGTTTTTAAACCCGAGGTGATTAATTTTATTTGTTGGCAAAAGCTTTTTTGGTAATGCCTAAGTTTGAACCCTTTAATGGTAATGAAATGGTCACACACGCTTTGACTATCCTAAGTCAAAATTCTTCAGAATTGTTTAAGTGTGTATGACCTCCTAACAGACACTAGGCATTAAAGGAGTAAATACGATATTGACAGATTTGATTTCAATTCATTTTCCTTATTTTGTAATTGTTTGACTAAGACACAATAAGTAAACAGGAAAACGTTATACAGTAAATGATCTAAGTGGTTAAATGGGGACTTAGCCTACAAAACCCCATAACCCTACCTACGCCTATAAAATATATGAAAATTGATGTTTTTTTGCAGATTTCAGTTGTTAGATAAAGTCATGAATGTATAACACAAATTTATGTTTTCGTGTAAAAGTGTATTATGATTATTATTTCGAGTGCTTATTGAATTTGTAAGCTATGAAGTAGATTGTCTATTGTTTTCTATAGATTTTCTATTGTTTTACCTAGTCAAAACAATAGAAAATAGCTTCTTTCATAGCTTAATAAACTCACTTAGAAGTATTAGAAGTATTGTGGATCTAACTCATTCCAATTTCACCCTACTGACTGTAGAGAAAAGTGCTAACCGACTGCTGGCAGGTGGTGAGCGTGGTGAGAGCCGATTTGACTATTAATTAATCACTTAGAAGTGGTCTAAGTAAACTCCTAAAATATGTTTTGAAACGTCTTTGAGAATAATCGTTAACATTTTTTGTTTTGTTGTTGTTGTTGTTTATCTAAGAAGAAGTGTTTTTTGTTCAAGCACCCTTTTCAGTCATGCTTGACGTGGATTAACTAACCAATTGGTTAAAGTCAGATTTAATACTGGTTAAAGCTAATCTAGCGTTCGAACAACTGACTCCAGTTGTTCGAAACTGGATTAAATTTGGATTAGCTTAATCTTGTATTAAATCTTACTTTAACCAATCAGAATTGATTAGAAATCAATTCTGATTGGTTAAAGTCAGATTTAATACTGGATTAAGCTAATCAGAGTTTAATCCATTGTCGAACAACTGGACCCTAAAAAAGACTTTAAAGATGCATATTTTTTAGAGACTTTACGATGCATGTTTATTTTTAGATTAACTATGACGGAGTTTTCTTTGGATTCTGATAAAATAAATTGTACTCCTTCGTAGGTTTTTTTCTAGATTATCCTGTTATGCATAGTTATTATCATGTTAAGGGTTTATCTCGAAAAATTCAATTCGCTTTAATTCGCTTCACAAATCGCTTCATTTTCTGAAACACTTCTGAGATGATAATTGACATTTATGAAGAAAATTTTTGAGACGGTTCCCTAAGGGATTATCTCAAAAACATTGCGTTACAAATTCGCTCCAGTCGTATCCATTTTCATCTCAGAAGAAGTGTCTTTATGCATATTTGTTATGCACAATGACACTTCATCTAAGATTAAAATAAAACTTTGATACGAAACCTAAATAGGAAGGAAACTTTTTAGATAAATTAGCGTTTAATTATTACCTGGTTACCTTATTGTAAAGAAAATTGTATTACTCTACTATCTTAACAACATTTGTAGTAGGAAATATAGTTTTAGTTTGTATGGACTTAGAATTTATATTAAAATTTGTATCAATTTTCATTCAGAAGAAGTGTCTTTGTGCATACTTCGTATGCACAAAGACACTCCTTCTGTGATGAAAACGGTATGATTTGCTATACAAATATTGTGGACGATCCCTTTAAGATTTTTCTTCAGGATTAAAAAATATATGGATTATAATATAAGTAAGGCGGTTTGAATATATATGGTTTATAATATAAGTAATTTTTAAACAATCCATGACTCCCTGTTTTTATGAAAATGTTGATTTTCTTGAGAAAAAAAATTAAGTAAGAAAAATTAATATTTTATTAAATCCTGATTACCTTAATAAAAGACTTTACACTTATTTTAATGACATGTTTTGCAGTACGAATAATATAGTTTAAATTTCGTATGTTTTTTCGGCTGCGTACTTGCTATTTTTTTGAAATTAACAACAAAAAAATAGCAAGTACGCAACCGAAAAAGCATACCAAATTTAAACTAAATTTTTCAGAATATTGACCAACGACCATTTGCTTTTTTGAAACACACACAAAAAGAAAGGACTACATAGGAAATTTCCTGCATACTAGAGTAATAGATATCATGAAAAAACTGCTTTGACATTCTTTGCGTTTCTGTAAACAGAAACACATTATTCCCAATAAGCGCCCATGTTGCATGTGATATATTGCTCGTTTTTTGAATAAGCGCCCCCTTTAAGGGGTGGGCGCTTATTTGAGATGGCTGCTTAAAAGAGGCGGGCGCTAATTTCAAATTTTGATAATAACCCTGGTCGCTTATTCGAGTGGGGCGGTTAAAAGAAGCTGGGCGCTTATTTGAATCTTTAAGATTCATAAGTAAATAGTTTATATGTCTAATTACGTCATTTATACGATTACAGGAACGTTAAATTTACTTTTATTTTTCTTTCTGACATAAAACAGCAAATGTATCAATAATATCACTATCCCAACCCCAAACAAGCTTCCAAGAAGCACTGCAATACCAAACCTCTTCTTCGTCCAATTATGTAGAAGTCCTATTAAAGATACAGAAAGTTAGTGTTAAGCCAGGAATACCGAAACTATATCCCAAACATACTTAATATTCCAGAACAAATCATAATGGCAACAATTTTGATTTTCTTTTCTTGTCACACCATTGGAAGTATATCATTTCAAAAATGTCAAGCACTGCCTGTACTCATCAATATTTAGTCATTACCAAGATTCATATCACATGTGAATACAGTTAAGTGTTCGTTTCATGAGTGGTATATAGTATGGTATATAGTAGTGATTTTCAAAAACTAAGGTTTTACCATTTAGCAATGACATAGATCCAATAGCTTTGGTTCGTAGGAAAGGTCCAGGGCGATAAGCTTGATTCTATAGTTATAGACAGAAGGATATGTTAAATTCTCTTGAATCCTAAGTAGTAGAGATGACATAAGGAAAAAGCCTAATCGAGAATCAAAATAAGAGTCTTGGAATTTCTGCAATCAGAACAAAACCTAAACTAGCGGCTCATAAAGTTGTTCATGCGTGATTTCCGGGTAAACATACTTTTTAACGATTGCATTCATATAACCATATGAGCAGAAGCAGAACTGGTTGAAAGTCAAATAATTATAACCTGTTTTGGTAGTTGCAGAAATTTCAACATCCTCAGTATTGTAAAGACCAACATTTCCCCTGAAGATTCCTCGTACATTAATGTGTGTTGCATTTCCAATATTTTCATTACAGTTCAAGAAAGAGTTGAAATTGTCTTTACTTGTGATAATGACGGAACCGATATCAATAGCAGATGATACATATTTTATTTGATATGATATATTGCATGATCCAACTTTAACTGATTGGAAATCTACACGGATACATATCTTAACACCTATCTTTTTATGGTAAGGTACTATGTTTGAAACTGCACTTGGTATTCCTAAATTTAAATAAATATGGTTACGTATAGAGTTCTTTAATATGCGCTTTGTAGTAATAAATTTCGTCTGAAAGAGAGGGACAGTAATTATGCGGATTCACATAAGACATATGGTCAAGATCAAATACAACACTATGTATAATAAAAAAACTTCAATAAATAACAATATTAAACTGGTTTTGTTGCTACTATGTTGCGTTTATTCATTTGTAAGAACTTATCACGTCTTTCCAACAAGTAAGAAGATGTGCAATTTACGATCGAGCGACATCCCTTATGCAGCTAGCAAAATACCTGTCATATCGATAGTTGTTTCAGTAATAAAGGATGCAACTGAATTCGATGAATTTACACGAACCAGTCGACCACAATTTTCCAATAAAATATTGTTTAATTTAACACTGTATGTGTTGTTTGTTTGAGAATGAACGGGTTTTTCTCCGTTTAAATTCCACTCCATAAATTCCCATACAACGCTTGTTTTACGTACGCTACATATTTGAACATGCAATATCAGCTCCGAATTACTTTTAACAGTGTACAATGATGGTAACCCCTTTCCACAATACATCGGGCTATCTAAGAATAAGTTAAGTTATATATTAGTAAATAACGTAGCATATGTTGTAATTGAAAACCTACATATTAAAAACCACCGAGAGCATAGTCTAATTGGGGCTTGGGGCTGAATAAGAGCATTATAGTGTCCATTTTCCCGTGGCGGATCCAGCCCTAGGCAGAGCATTACGATGGTGTATAATTACTTTTAATTCTTAATTACATTATGTACGACGCTGGGTCTTTAGAGACCCAGCGACATACATAACGTAATTAAAATTAATGACTTTGAGTACACCACTTACTGCTGTGACTAAGCTTGTTCTAAATCCGCCTCTGTTTTCTATAAAGCAACTTGACCTTACTGTTGATTTTTACAATAGCATGCAACGTCATTGATTCACCTGACAGACATTGTTCTAAAAAGCTACCGAGATATTTTACGTGTGTATGCTGTTTTATATTTAAGGCATTGCAAATGATGTTCAAAGAATCAGAGCGTTTTTTGCCTTAAATTTGGGAGAAAAAAGAATCGATTTAGTTTATCCTCACCAAAGTGAATGCTGAGAATTCCTAAAATTCAGAGCAATCGCTCTCGTTAATGACCTTATGTTGATAAAAAAAGACACGAAGCGTCAGCATAGAGTATCAGTTCACATGTCACAGCTTGCTGCATATGGTTGACATTAGAAAAAGCAGTGGTCCTAGAATAGATCCTTGTGGTACACCATAAGAGATCTCTGTAGAATTCGACAAGGCTATGTCGACAGATAGAAATAAAGGTCGTTTCGATAGATATGATTGAAACCAAACAACCGTTGAATCAGCAAAATTGAGAGCTTTCATTTTGTTTAATAATATTGTGTGGTTAATAGTTTCAAAAGTTTTTGTAGGTCGATTAGAATCATTCCAGTGTATTTCCCATTGCCAAAATATTTGTTGATTGCATCGGTTATATCAGAAAGACAACAAACAATCAGTAGAATGTAGACTTCGGAATCCTGATTGAAACTTATAAAGTAAGTTATTCTCTTCCAGGAATCTCTGGGTTTGATTGTGTACTGCTCTTTTCAAATATTTTTGATAATGTCGGACGAAGAGATATAGGTCTATAGTTTTTTGAGTATATTTCTGAGCCTTTTTTATACAAAGGATTCATTTTTGATATCTTGATTCATCAGGAATGCAAGATAGCAAATGGATATGTTAATTAAATGAGTAATAGGTGTTTTGAAATTTCTACACCATCTCTGAGAATGATTGCAGGAATATTATCTATGCAAGGAGCTTTAGAAATTTGCAAGTCTTTTGACCTATCCCAGTTTGTTTTATATTAATCATATAAAACTGTGTGACTAATTAGATGACGTCATATGCTACCGTTACCTCGTTTTCTTTCGCTTTTACCTTCAACAAAAACCATTGACTTCAGCAAAATTTGGTGTCTTAGAAAATAATTATGGAGTACTATCAGTGTGCCAGTTTTTAACTTCTAAAACATGCCCTGGTGAAAGTTAGGTAGGGGGGAGGGGGGGGGGGGTTGTGTCAGCCCAGGGTAAACATGGTCAATAAATTCATTTTTTTTAGCAAGCAATCCAGCAACCAAGCCTCTAAGATATTAATAAATGTGACAACAAACATGCACACACTGATTCATTCACGGACTCATTCCCTCCTCACTCATTCAATCATTCAATCAAGCAGTATAGTCACGGAATCATTGACGGTGAATTGACCAAGGATTTCATGTTTTATTTTAACAACGGAAATACTCTACCTTCATCCGAAAGAGCAGATTTTGGTTCTCGGCAGGGTGCTAAATATTTTTTAAATTGATCATTTCTATTCCTTTATTTTTAGAATTAACATGACAAAATACTGAATAACTTACTTGGCTGACACTGTTTTAATTTAGTTGTTATGTTTTTATACATTTTCAGCAACGTCTAAGACCGTTGAAAATGTGGAAAATTATAGTCAATAAAATCTAATAAGTTATCTGTCCTAGCATAAGCTAGATGTTTTAATTCTGAATTTTAACTATTCTGTAAATATCTTTAGAAATTACGTGTAACACATAACAGGTCATTTAATATACTTTCATTTTGGTCTTTTTGGATTAGCCCTTCTAAATAATCTAGGGTGACTTCATTTCAGTGGTGGAAATCTTCTGGCAACTGCACATTGTGACTTATCTGTGTTAAATTCGTCAGTTACTCTGTCATTAAGACCATATGGATAAACTTCACGTAGTTTTACCATCTAGTGCCATTATCTCGACTTTCGAAAGGATGTTTTTACCGGATCCTTGGCCTTACAATTGGTACGTCCATCACAAGGAAGCTTTTCCCAAATTTGAACCTGTGGTGAAATGGGAGACTTAAAATCCTTTTTATGTGCGTTTAACCTGCCATTGAGTTCTTGAGCAATCTCCCTAAATTTTGATCAAAACATTTCGCAGGTTATCAAATAAACCACCTTTGCGGCTGACGTAAATGGTGACACTTGTACAAATTACATCCCCCACTCGCCCGCTACGCAGTCATTTACTTACTCATTTATCAAGCTTCTTTTACATTCACTTGTTTTCAAATGATGTTCAATAAAAAAACAGAGATCCTTACTTGGAGGTGGATCCTAACTGACCTAGAATCTCACGTCTATCGTATGCTATTTTCAACAATGCGATCACTCTCTACATCTGCACCATCTTAACAGGGATGATACAGATTGCCGAAAGCTTATAATATCAGAAGATAGCACGTGTGACTTCGGCACCAAATACTCCAGTAAAGATCTTAGAAGGCATTTTTCTACTTTTGTCAACCATTCGGCCAATATTACTCTTAGGTGGTGCCAAATAAACGGGGGGTCAAAATAAAGAGGTGGTTCGGAAACATTTGGTAAATCTAATAAAGGGGAGGGGGACGTGAGGTCCGTCTCGTGGAAACAAACAGTCTCTTGGAAACCTTTACAAAAATGGGTTAAAGATTAAGTACCTTAGTATCAGAGTAAATACAACTCCAGTTTTGATTGGTTAAACTTGTTTCTTTTAATTTTCTTTTCAGTAGTTTGATGTATGATTTTTAAGGCCTAGTTAACTCTATCTGGACCGGGGATATGGGAGGCTTGGGTAGTAGGCCCATACTAGGAAATTTCCGTTCACAACCTTTTGCCAAATTATGTTACGGCAACAAAACTTAGTGACTTTCAGTAAAGGTTACCTAGCACATTCTCCAAAAATGTTGACTCTCTAGGTAATGTGGTTAACCAGTCATAGGTCATT
The DNA here is from genome assembly GCA_032352715.1 of Bougainvillia muscus. NCBI lineage: Eukaryota > Metazoa > Cnidaria > Hydrozoa > Anthoathecata > Bougainvilliidae > Bougainvillia > Bougainvillia muscus. The sequence continues at coordinate 2,537 of JAUCNQ010109847.1, read as the reverse complement.
CGTCATACCCACCTACTTCTGCCTCCCTAAAATGTCTCTAAATTTTTAAAAATACAAATAGGCACAACTTCTGTTAATATTAACATTTTGACTTGAAACTTAGGCAAAAGTCTCAATACTTGAAGATTTATCGATTTCAAGTGTTATTTTTCCGATTACCCCGATTATACAGATTTTCTCTCAAGAGGTTTCCACGAGACGGTTTTGTCCCCACGAGACGGACCTCACAGGGGGTCAAAATTAACCGGGGGGGGGGTCGTTAATCTAGCTCTAAGAATTAATAAAGGGGGCGGTCCTAATAAGCTCATGGGGGCTGGAAATATGTTTCAAAAAGAATAAACGGGAGGGGACGTTCATTTGGCACCTAAGAGTAAATGGGTAAGCATCTCTGTTAGCAAACATGTGCCTACAGAAATATTTTTACAGTCTGTGCCCACCCCCTTCAGCGGCGGATCCAGTCGTAGTCCGAGAAACACTATGAAGAACTGGGCGATTTAATTCTTAATAGCTTGTTGTATGATGACAGACCCATCGTCATACAAAAGCAATTAACTATTAAGGACTTTGAGTCTCCATTCTACTGCTGTGACTAAGTAAGAACAAGTCCTCCTCTGTCCTTCCAATGGTATCGAAGAGTAATGCTTACCTTCGACATGAACAACGTTGATAGTACTTTCAACAGGCTTCTGTGGTGAACTTATTATGAAAAAGTTTGTTTCCATCACAAATTTATGAGTATCGTTAAGCTTCAAATTTTTTACAGTTAGGTTGACAAGACCACCATCTCTGTAATCATTAATGTTGAATGGTTGAAATGTATATGATAAGCTCAGATCATGAAAGAACTTCTCAGGTGTATGTACAATTTTATAATACGCATTAAAATACGCATCAATCAGCAGAACTGAGCGATCGCTATTTAGATAAATCCTCATTTTTTCAAACGTTTCACCGAGTCCAATTGTAACATTCCACCGTAACGTCAAAGATCTTCCAACAACACCTATATATTCGGTTTTCCCATTGACAGCCTCAACTGTTCCACAACACACTAAAACAAAAGTTATCATTAAGCTTAGAAGGACTTTCAATAATTAATTGATTAATTATTTAAGAGTGATGATGGCACGAATATTCCATAATGAAGAACCACTTTTTATTTCTTAAACATTGTTTTCATGACTTTTTCTTTTCGTAGTATTTACTCTATTTGTCAGCTGATTATGCCATTACCTCATGTCAGGTGGTTTTCGTGCAGCGTATGATGACATCCGTTTTATGAATCTTGTGATTCTTGATGAGAAAATGATGTGTCCAAAAAACACATTCCTTCAGCATCTCAAAAAAACACTATCTCGTCGGTCAACCCTACCTCCTCATGGTAACAGCTTATGCGGTGATTTGGATTGTGTCAGTAAAGTGACCAAGATTCAAGGATTGAGATTTATTGGACATGTGTGGCGTAGACAGAAGAAGCCTCAGTGCCAACTACTACTGTGGGAACCCACGCATGGCAAAAAAGTGGATGTAGATCACGAAAGACTTACCTAGACCTTACATGAAAAGACATATGTCACTGCAGAAAGAAAAGCTGGCAACAGTACTGCAAGACCGGGTCACATGGAAGCAAGTTTTCAAAGGGGCCAGAACAAGCTCGATCCAGTAATTGAGTTATGAATGAATGAATCTGTGAGATTTAATAACTACTGTTCACTAGAGGTTCCTTTGGGTGTAAATTCTATTTAGTTTCACCATAAGGAACAAGAATAAAAAGGAAATAAAGTATGGCTGGTCGCATTTGCTTACGGCACTTAAAGGGTTAAGCGGCATACCTGATTCAATTGATATGTAAATACCACACACCACCAATGAAAGTAACATGTTTAAGTTATACATTTTCTATACTTCTAAATAACACACAAATGTAAAAATCAACTAAAATCCGGGTGTGGAAAACTCAGAGCCGGACTCAGAACATGTTTTTACTAAGTCAGTGCAGTACAACGGAGACTCTTACTCATTAATTTTTAATTGATTCTGTACGATGATGAGTGAGAAACAAAATCATTAAATTTTAATTGCTTTTTGCATAATGATAGGTCTCTAAAGGACCATCTTCATAAAGAAAGCTATACAGAATTAACATTTTTATTCTGAGTTAGGCTAGATCCGCCACCACAAATAATAAGAGCATTCATATTGAAAATTGTGTTTTACTCAGATAATAAATGCGATATTACCGATTAAGAATGCCATAGTAGTATAATAACGATTGGAATTCGTTAATTCTTGGTTGCTGTCCGAGCTAAAATACCTTCAGCTATCAATAATTAAAGTCTAGCTGATCATCATGATGTTCCAGCTAGTTACAAATCCCACAACTAAGTTTAAGTCCCTCACATAAGTATAAATCAGTGGCGGATCTAGTCCTAGTCAGATCATTGCGATGGTGTATAATTACTTTTAATTCTTAATTATATTATGTATGACGCTGGGTCTTTAAAGACCCAGCAGCATACATAATATAATTAAAATTA
>JAUCNQ010109836.1:0-11849 GCA_032352715.1 Bougainvillia muscus | reverse complement strand
AGCGCGAACAAATTCTCTCCCGTGTCAAAGATTTTATTGACGACTATCTTAACCCAAGGAAAGTAAACTTTTTAGATTCGTCTAAAGAAAACTTCATTGAACTAGACGATATTCCTGCTATTCTTAGAAAACTAAAATTAACGGCAGAAGTATATTATAATGCACTATCTATTTCTTCAGATAGCGGATTCCAATTACACATACGTAGGCCTCCAAATTCGTGTTTTGTTAATAATTATTTTATTGAAGGTTTAACAGCATGGGAAGCAAATCTGGACATACAGCCTGTTTTTAATCACTATAAAGCTGTCACATATATGTGTGCATATTTTTCTAAAACTGAAGATCAGACTTCAGAAGCAATGCAGCATGCTGCAAATGAAGCAAAAACATTAGACAAGAATAAATTTGAGCTAATGAAATCTATTGCTATCCCGTACATTACAAAGAGAGAATGTTCTGTTCAAGAAGCTGTTTATCGTATCATGCCAGAATTGTGGTTAAGAAAGACTTGCCCCGCCGTTATCTTCGCTAACAGTAATCTACCAGAAAATCGTTATCGTATATTTAAAAGCCAAGAGGAGGTTGAAGAATTACTGAGGACAGTGAAGACATTTTCAAACGAAATATGATAGACAGGTATACTGACAGACCAGATCTAAATTTCAAAGGTGGGAAATATTCCTGCATCGACACTCTTTGTTTTGCACAATTTTTGGCAAATTGTTACGTCAATTCAAATAAAAGATTAGATACTGACAATAATAATCAACCGGAGGTATTAACTGATGACCTAATCGCTGAAAATAACTCTCCAAATAGTTTGCCCAAGACTATTCCACTCATGTCATCTAAGGAAACATTATCCCTGCATAAAGTTAAGGCAATATTACGGACCCACTGTCCTAATATTCAAAAGTCTCCTGATGGATTTGCACATCATCATTTGCTTGTGTATTATCCATTTCGGAAAAAATCACACCTTCTTGGGTGTAATACAGGCACATACACAGAAAAAATTAATGAGCCATGCATATCAGATATCATAAATTGCAATAAAATAATTTTTGAACCCTTTGCTGAGGTAGTTGAAGCAGCATTCAGAAATCTAAGACAACTTCTCTTGCAAACCTAGACTCATTAGCCGAACATGAGAATGATGAAGTAGAGCGACTATTGGCTGCTTCAGAAGAAGTTGATGACGATTCGTACAACGATGCAGAATTGTTTAATATTAGTAGTGAAATCCCTTCTCCAGCTAGCATTCCTGTCTACATGGCTGATGATGAACCCAATACACTGATTCGTTCTTTGAATAAACAACAATGTATTATTTTTGATGTTGTCAATAAATGGGCTAGAGATTCTGTAAAAAGCTGGAGTGCTCACGAGCCTAAAAAAAATAGAACCCCTGTTAATATTTCTAACCAGCAAAGCTGGTGTTGGGAAATCACATTTGATTAAAACAGTATATAATTCTGTTTCAAAAACATTGAGTTATCATGGCAAAGACCCAGATAAATCAAGAGTTTTGCGTCTTTCACCAACAGGCATAGCAGCCATAAATATTGATGGGAATACTATACATTCAGGACTTAATAAACCTGTCAACCAGCATAGGAAAACTGCTCCTAAATTAGGTGACCAGAATAGGTCTAGCATTAGAAACAAATATGCGGAAGTTCGCCTTTTTATAATTGATGACGTATCCATGGTTCCAAATAAACTTCTGCTATATATTCATCAACGCCTTGTGGAAATCTTTGGGTGCTCTCCTAATTTGCCATTTGCTGGAAAAAGCATCATATTTGCCGGTGACCTGTACCAGTTACCACCGATTAAGGCATCCGCTATCTATTTAGCCTACCATGGTGATTTTGTGAGGAAATGTTGATCCTTTGCAGAGAAAATTTAAACTTGAAGAACTTGAGGAAGTTATGAGGTAAAAAGGGGATATCAGCCTTATTACTATGTTAAATAATATCAGAACTGGGACTATTGCCATTGAGACTGAGGAACTTCTTAAGTCACGGTTCATTACCAGAAGTGACCCAAATTATCCATTAGATGCCCTTCATATTTTTGCTGAAAATGCGCCTGCTAACAGGCATAATAAATTTATGTTAAACTAAAACGACAATTTATTATACTCCATCCGTGCTTTTGATGAAATACCAAAAAATGTTTCACAGGCTCTAATAGACAGGACTCTGAATAGAAATCAAAGTGAAACTGGTGGCATGGCTTCCACATTACTTATTAAAGTGAAAGCAAGGGTAATGGTAACTACAAACATAAGTGTTGAAGACCAACTGATAAATGGCCAGATAGGTATCATTGAAAAGGTGACCTTAAATTCCGAAAATTTATTTATAAAATTTGATGACCCAAAATCAGGCACAGCTGCTACAAATAAGGATGTGCATGCTAAGCGTAACGGTATTGTCCCAATTGAAAGGAGTTCAGCTAATATCAAAGTTAAGTCTAACAACCTTCCTCTCCGATCATAAAACAGACACAATTTTCTTTAATGCTTGCCTGGGGATGTACAGTTCATAAGGTGCAAGGCCTAAGTCTTGATAAAGCAGTTATAAGCTTTGATTTACATGGACAAAGAGGCTTCAAGTGTGGTCAATTATATGTTGCATTAAGTAGAGTTAAGACCATGTCCGGTTTGTTTTTGACAGGAACTTATAAGCAGAATGCGATTAGGGCAATTAAAGTGTTAAATTAGAATACCATGGGCTTTTAACAGCTGATGTTTTACCACCAGTGAAAAGTATTAGATGTGACAACACTGGCGATGCCTTTACTGTGACGTTGCTTAATACACGGTCACTAATGAAACATTACTTAGACATTCAAGCAGGCGATGCCTTATCAGACACTGATGTTTTTGCATTAACAGAAACTCACATTCTTCCAGAACAAAATGCACAAACCGTTGATGATCACTTGAGCAATTTCTATACAATCTATAATAACTACGCTGATAAATTTCAACGCATTGCTGTTTGCCTTTCTCACACATTAACATGTGGTCGTACAATGAAAACTGCTTGTGTTTTTCAGGTAGATTTTACAAAGGTTGATTTTTCTGAGAAACCTATAAAGATCCTTCTCTTATACAAAAAGCATGCACGGACCGTTTCATGTTTTATTGACGCCACCATAGAACTCTTGGTAAATGATATCGACATAATTTTGGGTGATTTCAACATGGATGCATTTAAAAAGAATGAAAGATTATTAACGGCATTAGAAAACTATCAACTGGTTAAGAATGAACCAACTCATTTAGGAGGCAGTTTGAATATGTCTATGTTAAGACCACTGTGTTGCAAACAATGAAAATTGAAGCTATAGAACATTGTGTGCATTTTACAGACCATGATGCAATTAAAATTAAACTTTCTAAGGAGGCTAATGAATAAGGTCCAGGTCGGACATTGAATAACTCTCGCAAACTGTGGGAGGTCGGTGGGTGGGTTTGTTGTTATAGGAGAATTAACACTAAGGATCACTAAATCTTGTGTAATCTTGTCTATACTTTGTATGCGCAATGACGCTTCTTCTGAAAGGAAAATGAAGCGGCTTTTATAGATGGATGATGTTCTAAATTGCTCTAAATTCTTCTCTCAAACAAAAAGTCATGTATTTCAAAATCGATAGTTGTATATATATAGTTAACTTAGGTGTATGATTCTTAAGGCACATGCATATTCTAGATGAGTGATGGTGGGGGGAATTATTACTGATATATTAACGTAATTCACGGTGAATGCACGTTCTTTAGGATGATTTACTGTGTTTTTGTTTTTTTTGATTGATTTTTGGGTGAGCCCATCCTACACAGACGTTTTTAGCCTGGTGTGATTTCTCCTTAAAAAACTAAACAATTTTCATAGGCCTTTAATTTATTTATTTTTATTTATTTTTATTTTTTATTGCTCTAAATTCTTAATTTATTTTTTATAAATTCCTAATTTTATGTTTGTATCTCATATAAGGTGCATGCATAACATGAATGAAGTAAATGACATTAATAAAATGCTTGCTCCTTATCTGTTTTGTGTCTTCTGTCAAAATCCTACTGCACATTTTTTTTTATAAGCACCAGTTATTTCTACTGATGCTGGTACTTCATTAATATGGTGCAAATGTTTGACCGAATTTGAGCCTCTGGCGCATATAAAGGTGGTGCTTATGAAACAAAACGTGTGTAACCATTCATAGTATATTCAGAATCTAGCTTTTACAGGCTTTATCCTGGGACCTCATGCAATGCTACTCCCCTGAATAATGTGTTGTTTTATAGTGCTTTTTCTAAAAATTCTACCCAGCAGTCATTAGAATGTTGCTTTTTGTAGGCTAAATATAGGTACTTGATTCACTGCTACTCCACTATAAAATGTAATACTGTGAATAAAAATAGTGAACTTATTACTGTACTCTCTATGATCTAAAAACGTCAGAGTTCTGTCATTGATAGAAGAATTTCTTTCAGTTAATACAGTTTATATACATTTAAAAACACTAAGCGCAAACTTAATTTTTAACAAATGTTCTACCCCCGTACACTTTCTATTAGAAGAAACCAAGACTTGATTAAGCACCGAAGAAATGAAAACACTATAAAATGTATTTATATACTTTAATTGTATAGTGCATGTTTGAACTGCATAAAACTTGGGTCAAAGTGAAGCGACCAATTTGTAGTACGTATTGGTACATTTGTAATAATAGTACACATCAAATCATTGACTTTTTGAATCAATGAAAGTATATATACAGAATAAAATAGACTAAAGTCACTGGCACAGAATTAATTTCTTAGTCGTTTCAGTTGTGATAAACGCCACAAAATATATAGCATGATAAACTGTCAATAACAGCACAATCCATTTCAAGAAACAATATGCATAATGACAGTCGAATTATAAATTTTCAATATATATTCGATGTGTATTCAACAAATAGTTGCTGTTGTTGTCATTGGCACCCGTACCAAATTCTGATCCTTTACCTGACACTTCGTTACTGTGTGTAAAACTGGAAGTTGAAGAACTTACCGTTAGTTCATTATGAACTTTCACCTTTGTTTCACCTTTGTTTGTTTGTTGTCACTGCATCAAGAACTTGACATGGAAGTTGGTCTGGTTATTGCAAAAGATTGCCTTGGTAAACGTTAGTGGAAAAGCAAGGACATTGTTACTGGAAGTTTAAGAGAGACAATTTCTTCTTCTAAGACAAGTGGAGTAGGTGTGAAAATTACTTGCACGTTTTTAATAGTAATTCTGTCACACTGTAGCAACACAAATATATTTGGCTTCTTTTTGGTTCTTGTGACGTCAGCCAGACTTGACATCATATATTAGCATGAGCACAGTCTCCTCTACGCGTATATATATTTTTTTGTGCGGGATCTTAGTTTTCTTAGGGTTCGTCTCAAAAATTCGCTTTACTTAGCTTTAAAAATCGCTCCATTTTCACCTCAGATGAAATGGTTTTATTCATACAATGTATGCACAATAGCACTTCGTCTGAGACGAAAATCGACAGGAATGAAGCGAATTTGAGCGAATTTTGGAGACGAACCCTTAGTAAAATCATCAGAATTGGTTCAAATTTTCTTAGGTAATCGAACTTGATCATCTGCTGATCTTTCTCAGTCAAAAGTTTATGCCAACGTTTGAAAGTGTGGCATAAGCGAACTAATATAGAGTTAAGGCTGATATTGCCCATTGTTTTTTCTTTAAATATGGAGACTTTGGATAGGGTAGATAGGAGGATTGACAATTTTTTTGGCACTACTATGCAGCATCTTCAAAATATGCAAAAAATGCGATTTAGTGCAGGCTTTGAAGGAGTATCCAATTATGCCCGGATGCTATGTTAAAAAATCACGTGACTTTGAATATGAATCTAACCTTTGTTGTTTCGAACAATTATGGTATATAACACGCACCACTGCATCCGTTATTTACTAACATGAGTGAAACAGCAAAATTAAGCACTTATTGTATTGTATGAACTCCCAGTGAACGGTATGTCTCGGTAAAATATATATCTCTTGTGAGAATTAAGTGATGCCTTATTTACATGCCGTGTGTACAAGCTTGTTTAATGCAATGTGTTGCCTAACATTGATAATTTTTCTGGAACAACGGCGACAATCGATATGAAGTTTCCCCTTTGTCACTGATCTACAGCTCACTCATAACTATCAGCAGATAAGATCGGAAAATTTTCTTCGGACTTTCGTGAAGACGCCAGGAAAATCTAGTGTTTCGATATTCTGATTCAATCCCTTGGTGAAGGTATATTATCTGGCGGGAAATTATGCGACAATTTATATATGACAAAAACCTGGGAAAGTGGCCAATTTTAAGGCTAGCCGACTAAGAATTCCCCACATCGGTTTTATACCGCCAGAATTACTCGTGAATGCAAAGACTCTTACCAACCTCTTTCCCTGAGTGTTTTGTTGCTTCTTGACTCTTGCACCGTCTTAAGTATCAAGAGTCATTAAAAAACCCTGGCAGCGAGGTAGATCTTGCAGATACAACATCAACTTAGAGGTCATCTCGGTTTTGAACATTATTATACGTATATTAGGAAACGAAAATGATTCAGAAAGGAGTAAGTATAAACTGCATAAAAGATAATCAATATATATTGCTAATAGACTACATTCATTTGCAATACATCTAAGTACGAAAGAAGACTGCGAATTCAAACCTTATTCCCTGTGCCTCTTGTCGATACTCAGAGCTTTCTTATTGGTTAGTATTAGCTATGCTATGTAAATCTTTTACCAACGTTAAATAAATAAAGACATCTTATCTGGCTCGGAGTAGCGGAAAGAGGCGCTGGGAACCTGGCCGTTGAAACTACGTTTATAATAAAGTGTAATTCTTGCGAGGTAGTTAACGCATTTGGCGTCTTGTTTCTATTTAATGCAACACACCATATTAACCCTATTCCACATGGGGGGGTCAAATTGGCCCGCGGTGATTTTGATTTTGAATAACTTTTTATTGGCTTGTACAAATTTGCTGAAATTTTATGACTTTTCCTAAAATTTAATTGGCTTTTAGAAAATCGTAAAAAACATTTTTGCCACGCCTTATTTTTCCAGGTGTCAGCATTTTGTGACCAAGGTGTAAATTGTCCCAAAATTGTCTTTTCATTATCTTTCTTGCCATTTAATTAATACAGTTGATACTTTGACACTACTTCGGTTTTCAGTCATTATGGGTTAACTTACAGACCAGAAATACTAATTTACAGACCAAATACTTGATTTTACAGACCAGAGTTATGGAGGAGTGAAATGTGCAAAATCGCATTATTTAGAGATGTATAGAGACACATATTACTATTCAGAAACATAAAGAGACCTATTTTCACTTAAAATACACAAAAATATTCAATAATATATGTATTGCAACCGAAAATTTCCCCAAATTCATCCAAAAATTTCAGTGAAATTTGCTCTCATCTTTCATCAATTAACAAATTCTCCTAACATTACTAATATTTTTAAAATGACCATATGTGGGCATATTAGTGCTTAAAGATAAAGATTATTCATAGAAATTCAAAAAAACTTTAGCTATATCATCAATATTCGATCTATAAATAGATACATAATTATCAATTTTTGAGTCAACGTGACTAAATGATGACGACATAACAAGAAATAATGACGTCATAATGAAGTCATAAATATAAATATTTATTGCATAGAGGTCAATGATCATCTGTACCAAATTTGGGTCTATAAGAGTAAATAGTTCAGAAGATATATAGCATAATATAACCACGGGCCAAATTGCCCCCCCCCATCCATACAAAGGTCAAAAAAGCCCAGGTTTAATAGGGTTAAACAGAACTAAAATAACTTTACGATACGTTCATTCAAAATTATGTCTTAGCAGCGGAAATTGCTCTCCTCAAAATAATACAACTTTTAGGTATGCAGAGGCGGACTAAGAACATGCTTTTACCTAGTCAAAGCAATAGAATGGAGGTTGAAAGCATGCTCAAACTCAATTTTTAATTGCTTTTGTATGATAATGGGTCTTTAAAGACCCATTATCATACAAAAGCTATTAAGAATTAAAATGTTTAGTTCTTCATCGTGCTGTTCTGACTAGGGCTGAATCCGCCACTGGTACGTCAGCAGACTTAAATATTAGATATTCACGTTATATAATCAATAATTAATCAATTTGTCTAAGTAACACTGGATAAAAAATTGTGTTTTACGTTAAGGATGTTATCAGACAACTTGCTGAAATCTTCTTTATAGTAGGTTGTTTAATAAAAGCATTAAAGGAGAACACTATGTTCATACAGTGTCAGACAACATATCAGAGGCGGATTTAGAACATGCTTTTACCTAGTCACAGCGGTAAGTGGAGTACTCAAAGTCATTAAATTTAATTATATTATGTATGTCGCTGGGTCTCTAAAGACCCAGCGTCATACATAATATAATTAAGAATTAACAGTAATTATACACCATATCGCAATGCTCTGACTAGGGCTAGATCCGCTTCTGCATATGATAGATATCCTTATGTATACTTTAGACTTTCATTCCAGTTCGTAAATATATCGAACTCCACAAATAATGTTTGAGACAATCCTTAAAGGAACATCTTCGATTCAACTCTCTTACCTATAATGCCCATTGTCTATTAACTGGTCATAGCCAATCCACCACCACCACCACCAGTATTATATGGCAACGCATTTTCATCACTACCATGGTTTCAAAGATTTTTCAAAGGCCAATAGAGCCAATGAAAGTTCTCTATTTGTTACTTTCTCCTTGTCGGAAATCTTCTATTGCTCTAGAAATGCTAACGTCTTTTAACTAGGAAATTGATAATTGAGCCTTCTTCTCATTACAACAAACGGTATGTGTATACGAGATGTGCAGATTGAAATGAGAAAATCGGAGGGACCCGTCCTCTCAGGTTTTGTTCCCACAACGTTTCGTATGGTATCAACGTGACGTACCAGTTGAGCGTGTGTCCTTTATTCAGTGGTGGATCCATCCCTAGTCAGAGCAACACGATGGAGTATAATTACTTTTAATTCTTAATAACATTATGTAAGACGCTGAGTCTTTAGAGACCTACGTCCATACATAAAGTAATTAAAATTAATAACTTTGAGTCTCCATTAGATGGCTGTGACTAAGTAAAAGTATGTTCTGAGTCCGCCTCTGTTATTTATATTCGGATTTTCTCTTTAAGTGAGAATAGTACTTTTTACCTGTCTTTTCCGCGTGATGTTCTTTTTTGATTTTGAATAATCCCGAAAAATTTAAAATTCCTTCCGATATTACTGTCTTTAATGACCATCTACGAAACCTTTTATCGTCACACCAGAACTGTATCTATACACACTGATGCCGTTTGAATGAATAGAAAAATGTTATTTTATGAATTGTCTCTTATTTAATGCCTTATTAAATTCAACTATTTCCACACTTAAAACATCGTTTATATCCTCTACGAAAAGCTTGACTTAAACCTCCATATATCCATGGATTAACAAAAGGATCAATACTGCTTATAAAGGCAAATAAACCTACTGCAACGAGTGAAGGGAAATGTTCCTGATCACTAAAAAATGTCTTCCATAGCCAGTATATTTGATTAGGCAATGCACATATTGCAAACAACAAAACAATAACAAAGAACATAAAAAACGTTCGAATTGTTTGTTGACGTCGTTCTTGCGCAACATAAACTAACTGATTGTTAGTATCGACTGCTAATTCAGACGGCCTTTTGAAGATACATTTCAAACACATATACCACAGTTCTTGCTGATAGTTATTTGAAGCAGTTTGAATAACGGTATCATTATTTTCCTGTAACATGGAGGATCCTCCTGATTTCCCTTGTTTTTCAAACATTTTAATTGTTTTATCATTATGTATTTTCAGGTTCATCCAACCAAGTGTATTTAATATTATCATGACTGGTAAAGGAACGCCATATTGCAGAAAAAACATTACTATAGTTTGTGTTTTTGATGAATCAATTGACCATGTTTCAACACACCTAACACCGTTGTCACTTAAAACAACACCTGAATGAAGAGCGAAAGGTAATGTTGTCAAAGCACCGTATATGTATGTAACAATTATGACTATTGAGGCGTGATAGTTTGTTTGAGAGCATTTAATCGGATGTGATATGGCATAGTAATTTGTAATGGTGAGACATAGCAATGTAAAATTTTTTCCATTTCCACCTAATGTTGCTATTGGATCCAGAAAACGGCAACCAATAGATCCAAATAAATATCCATGCTTTGGATACAAACTTAATACAACCAGATATGGTAAATTTGCAACAGAAACCATGTTACATATTGATAAATTGACAACAAGATAATTAAGTTGGGTGTGTAACTGTTTTGTTTTGTACACTGTTATTATAACAATGGTATTACCACATACATTAAGAAGGACAGAAAATATTATACCAACCATAACACAATATATTACTGGATCTTCATAAAGTGTTCCGGTAGCATTTATAGAATTATTCATAGTAGTCTCTAAAGATAATAATGTTTGGATGCAAGCCCGATGGTTTACCCTAGAAAAAATGCTGTAGATGGCGCTATCTAGAGGTCGATTAAGAGCTAAGAAATTTTTCTTCATTTTTTAATTTAATTTAGTTGAGCAAATTGAATTTTATTGAAAAAAAGGAGAAAAAGAGTAAAAAAGTAGGAAAATTCAGCTCTGTTTCACATTCTATTCAATAAAATTTGTTAGTACCGACTGCGAAAATTAATCCCGGAAATAAAATATACTGACGCCATCTGAAAAGTAATGACGTCATCAGAAAAATAATGACGTAATTTTGTTCAGAATGTGATAGAGCCTAATTGTGCAAAGTTTCATCATCATACCATTTGTTGTTCAAAAGTTATGCAGGAGGGGCGGAATCCGCCTCCCCCCAGGGATGAGGAGCCCTAAAAAACCCAGGGCTAATAGCGTTAAGATTGTTTTGTGGAATATTAATTGGTTTTATTCTCTATTTCACTGTAAAAGAGAGTAAAAGCATGTTGTGAATTCTTCTTGCAAATACTAACCAACGGACCTTCCACAAAATTCAACTGTTATTTTTGCTGGTTGATTTTATACGATTAAAGATTGGATCTCCTAGAAAATATTCTTCTGGAACAGAGTTATTATTCTTTTATCTAAGAAGCCTTTTGGAAACATGTCAGAGCGCCAAGATGGAGACCAAAACGAATTGTTTTTAAAATAGGTAACACAATGATCGTTAGACTTTAAGAGGCTATTGATTAACTGTTAAACGATTCAAAATTAATGAGTGTTATTCTCCTTTGTATTATTTTGACTAGGGACACGTTTACATGAAGACTTTCTATAGGCGAAATGAACTGTCATGGTTTCTGTGATTGGTTAAATTCTTCCTTCGGAAAAATTTAACCAATCACAGAAGCCATGGCAGTTCATTCTCCCGCAACGATTTTCCATGTAAACGTGTCCTAGGTTAAGGAGTGTTCTAGTCCCGCCTATGATTCTTTTATGGTGATATAGATCTTCATGAAAATATTCATTGAGAACAGCTATAACAGATGCTGTTCAATAAAAAGTTAAGTTATCAATTAAGGTTTTATCAAACTACCTGCCCAAAATTTGTAGTTTTACTGAGCCGAACTGAGCAATGACTTTCGGCCATTACATACATAATGTTGAGGCGGTGGTAGACTTTCAGTCCCTCTAAAAGCGGGTTACTAAAAAAAACACTGGAAACGATGTACAAAAAGTTCCGTACGGCAAA
>JAUCNQ010109825.1:0-11850 GCA_032352715.1 Bougainvillia muscus | reverse complement strand
TTTTTTGTTGTTTGGATGAAATATTTTGATGAATTCTACCTTCACTTCATGTTTTATTGCTTTCAACACCCTACTAGTTCAATAACTCACAATTCTATTGTTTGGAGTAATTTCTTTTTTAAAAATTGGAGACCACCTGCCGAGAAAGTGCTCAATGTTAAAAATGAGCATTATTTTTTCCAATTTTTCCAATTTTATTTTCATCCTGAATAAAAGTTGGGAAAAGTCACAAAATTTCAAGTCATATACATAGCCCGTTCAAAAGTTATGGCAAAAAAATAGTAGGGGCAACAATCGAAATAAGGGGTTGCAGTTCCTTAAATGCGAATCGTTTTTTAGTTTATGCGAACCAATTTAATCAACTATCTTTAAAAAATGTGAATCAAAACTTTTAAATTACTAACTCTTTTTTTCGGTATAAAATCGATTAAAACGAACAACAAGCACACGTTTCACAACTGCACGCACCATATTCGTTTATCATTTTTCATACAGCTGCACGTTTTTAAAAACGTTTGCTGCGAAAAAAGTTATTCTATTGATTTAATTTTTCGACAGCGAAGTTGAACTTTTTTCAACTTTTTATTTGTGAGAAAAATGTTCGTACGAAATAAAAATAAACAATAGCAAAACAATAGAAAATCTTTTTCGCACGAAATAGCATGGAAAGTCGTCTTAAAGCTGGTTTTCCACTAGGCGAAAAGTTCGCGCAAAATGCAGTTTTTAGTTCAATGGGCATGTATGACGACTTTTATGATGCAATCAAGAAACCTCTTAGCGCTTCGCAGAATTGGTTTTGGTAGTTCGAATCATTCCTACTACCAATGCGGCAAAAAAAGCGCTAGCTACCTCAGCAGGAAAATACAATAATAATTTGCACAAATTTCGTGAGCCACTTTTTATATGTGGAAAATAGAAAGCTATTTGACAATTCGGCAACAAAAATTTTCTTTTTGCGTAAACTTTTCGTCTAGTGGAAAACCAGTTGGAGTCAAATCACTCGCACTGAGTTTGCAGCTTTTTCTTGCCAATCGTTGGCACATATAAGCCTTTTACAAGTGTTATAATTAATTCATTAATGTATTTCCAGTGGCCGATTCAGACCTAGTCAGAGCACCAAGATGGAGACTAAACCTTTTTATCAATTAATAGTTAATAAATGGTCGTTAGCCTTTTAAAGGTTATCAATCAAATATTACTTGTTTGCTCTCCATTTTATTGATTTACCTAGTTAATAGCTTGTTCTGGATCCGCCCCTGTTAGTATGTACAAAAAAAATTTGTGATGGAAATGGTACGATTTGCAATGCAAGTTTGTGGACGATCAAAAAGTCATGATGAAGACATATAGATAACTAACTTTAGCCTTTTTATTGTATTCGTTGGTGTTATATTATCAACGTCATTTTGTTTAGAAAGACAATTAAATATATAATCCTTTAATGCACATGTCTGCAACTGGTCATACTTGCCTTAACAATCCTGCAGGAAAAGTGTGTGTGAACATTTTCTAAACATTTTACGTTATTAAACACCTTTCTTTTCTGATATAGCATAAAAATTCCCGATATATTGCAATGAACAGCAGTGGCAGTGATTTCATCCTCCCCCAGATTGAATAGGGTTAAAGTAAGTCAATTGGCTACGGATGAAACTGTAGGAACTTAATCCTAGTTCTTTAAATAAATTTTGTTGTTTTGTAACAAGGAATCATCCATTTATTACATGTACGCAGTCAGGGGACGGAGGTGCACAAATGCGTACGTTTGAGCACTTAAATAAAAGAATTTGCATAAATAAAAGCTAATCTTCTGGCCTCTTTGTACAGGGGTCGAAATAAGCAGCCGGCTCGGTCTTAAGCCAGACAAATTCCAGGTGTCGCCGGCTATTAATATACACAATCGATTATTTTAGCTGGCTATTATTTTAGCCAGATATTCATTGTTGATAGTAAATTATAGATTAATAGTTTAATAATAGATTAATAATAGATTTTCTTTCTTCGTTAAAGAAGTTTTTTTCATGAAAACAGAAGAGTAATAGCGAGTTCACACTTGTGCTATAAATTTAAAGCATGCTTTAAAATTTTATTAAGGGATGCTTTAGCTAAAGCAAGTAGCCAAGATAAAAGCAACAAATATAAAAGAATCTTTTTTTAATCATTCTGAAAATATGTTTGAGTTTTTTTCACAGTTGGGCATAATGTGCTTCTATAGAAATTAAGTTATAGCAGCTAAAGCAGAAATAAAGAGCGCCTCGAGGCACTCTTTATTTCTGATTTAGCTTAAAGCAGGTAAACAAAAATGGGGTCACACTGAAAAATAAAGCAGATGTTGCCATGGTAATATAGCAGTTGCAAGTCTGACGGGTTAAATTTAACTATTGAAATGATCACCTGGCTGCTTAAAATAAAGCAGCAATAAGACTTGCCTCATTGCAAGTCTTAAATGTGCTATAAGGCACAAAACAATAGAACAACATTTCAAAAATAAAGCAGAAGATGCAAATTTTTTTATTCTCAAAAAACATCATTAAATCAAAAACGACAAAGGACGAGAAGTAAAAAAGAGACAAAATGGAAAACGATTTTCATGAGTTTAACCACTTCGTACATAATACAGAACCTCAGAAATAAGTATGGACCAAACATTGAAGAGCCAAATTTTTACCAATGCGACAACAAAAACAACGAACAAATTTTAAACTAAAATTGTGGCGTTTTTAGTTTTTCAGCATCAGTAGACTTCCCAATGGCAAAAAGCTTTAAACTACTTCTGCAGGAATAACGTTGAATAACCAGTAGCCAACTTCAGAACAGTTATGGGGTAACTGTTCTGAAGTTGGCTACTGGTTATTCAACACTCTTCAAGCTTTTCTATGTAAATTTGCTTAAGTTTTAAATTAACTTTATGTATGGTGATGGTTCTCTCATATAAAGTAATTAAAATTATTGGCTACTATAGGTCTGAAGAAGCTGCTTTATATTTATACTGCTTCGGTAAATTAAACTTTTCTTATGTCGTTTAAAAAAAAATTGTTGAGAAATTTATCTATACAAATTCAATGGTTTGATGCTTGTCCACGTCTTGCTGTAAATTACAGCAAGACCACCTGCTGTATAGCTTATTATAAATCTAGTGTGGGTCATTCTTTAATAATAGAAAGCAAAGAAGGGAAAAATTGTATGAAAGATTAATATGACATTCGCATAGTTGCTAGTCTCACAGATTCGCCGTGAGACTCAATAAAGAGCTGTATATCTGCCTAATTTTCGAACTTTGCAATGACCTAATTTAGTTAGTTAAATTTGTTTTTCAAGGTTACATTCACCTAAGTAAACTTAATATGGCATGGGTGGTTTTAGCCAATCTAGACCGCCGCCAATCCAAAATTTTCCGCTTGGCGCCAACCATGGTGGCGGCTCGGGGTATGTCACTTAGTCTGGGAAAAAGCTGGCCTTAAAAAAATCCTTATTTCGACCCCTGTTGTATGCTGATTTTATGGACAAGGAATAGTATGTCATTCGCATATCCACACTATAGTAGTTTCAAGGTTCCAGTTAATTTCTGATTATTTTGCTGCACTTGCAAGCCGCTCATTGGTCACTAACCATAAAATAAAAGGACATTGTTCAAATCTTTCTTTGAATCCCAGTTTAAATATTGTCCTCTAGTGTGGATGCTACACAGTAGAAAATCCAATAACAAAATAAATGCAGTTCTGATGAACTGTTATTAAGGGACAAATCTTTCACAATACATCATTACAATTTGCAAACCTTAGGGACCGTCCACAAAATTTGTATCGAAATTCGTATCAAATTTCATACAGAAGAAGTGTTTTTGTGCATACATAGTATCTACAAAAACACTTCGTCAGTGATGAAAATGGTTCGTATTACGATACGAATTTTGAGGACGGTCCCTTAGCGATGGAAATTTACAAATGTCTTAACAGCTTTGCTTGTGAGACTATGAGTGAAATTTTTAATAGCCCTCATCTAAAACAGAGACTACGGTCTAGGCAGGACATACAAATTCTTCATGTAAATACTATGGCATTTGGAGAGAATTCCCTGAATTACTTTGGTTCTGTAATTTGGAGGTTAGTACCTTCTGAAATTAAGTCAGCATAGTCTGTACAAGCATTCAAAAACTTTTCATGCAATTGAGACCTGAAGGATGCCCTTGCGAATTGTGCAAAGCCTACCTGTGACAGATAGGCTATGTCACACTATATTGCTAATTATTAACTAGTTCTGTGTATGTATTTTGGTCTAGTTTATTTTTATTGTTTTTTATATTCGGTATTTATAGACCCAGGCTTACCCTGGCTTTGTACTTATAAAATGATTTTACCGAATTGAAATAAAGTTAATAATAATAATAAATAACCGCCAATATGTAAAGGTTGAACATTAGAATAAGGGTTAAAGCGGTCATGTGTTGGGCAGTCACTATCAGATTCAATCCAAAATCTATATTTATTAAAAAAAACTTAAAGAATTTCGAAAATTGATTAAAAATCATGTGAAGTACAAAACTTGACAATTGGCAAATTCTCTGCGTGAGTGCCAGAGGTTTGTGTGCCCTGTAGAACATTACAGTGGAGCGAGTTTGCGAGTTCGCTTCCTAACTCCCACATGTGACACGACAAACCCAACTTAATGACGTTGTCATGTGGACAAATCAGCTCTCATGACACTAACCGTCAGTCCTTGAAATTTGTCTCAGAAAACTCTAATTTCCTTCGGCAATCCTTCAGCAGTAAAACTGCTAAAGACCAAGGTTAATTTCTTGTTGATGTCTTCTGCAAAATCTTCGGCAGTCCTCTGCAAAAGTTTTTTCTAGCTTCAAAGATGTTAAATAAATACTCTTAAATAAAGTTGCTCTTCCTCGTTCAGGCTTTTTCAGGAAAGACGAGCGATTGCTCGCCCACTCCTCCACTTCCCTGTGTTATTTAATTTGAATATTTAAAAGTATGAGGCGGATTCGGAACATGCATTTACCTAGTCACAATGCAGTAAAATGGAGACACAAAGTCATTAAACTTTATTAATTGCTTTATGTTTGATGAAAGACTTGTCATTACACGCAAAGCTATTAAAGACCTAAAACTCCTAGTTCTCGTTTTTGATGCTCTGACTAGGGCTGGTGCGGAGCTACAGGCTTTACCAGGAACATTCAACCAGGTGCACTGCAAAAAGCACTCCTAAATTTCCACAGGCACACTATGGTGCGCTACAGTCCATGTCAAAGGCTGATAGCATAAAAAATATAACTTTCTTGTGTTGGTTTCTTCTTTGTTTGTTCTGTGCTGACTGATATTCTTAGTCCAATTGCTCGAGTTGTGTTTGCTGTTTTTTCTAGTCAATTGTTGAAAACATTTTCATACGAATTTCATTTTTTATTTTCTAAGTTTTTAATCAATTTTGAAATTAAAGGCTTGCCTGTAAAGAGACCGACTACAAAATTTGTATGGAAAGTCTACTTTGTTAGTTAATATAAGTTCAAAAAGAGACTTTTCATTTTTCATTTAATTCAAGGGTGTCTGCTGCATCAGGGAAATCAGGGAAATATCAGGGAAAAACATTTTGAGGAAGAAAAACAGGAAAAGTCAGGGAAATTTTGTGAAAATCAGAGAAAATCAGGGGGAAATCAGGGAAATTTAAGGCAGTCCACTCCTCGTCACTTTACAAACCAGACTTTCCAGAGAGAGCACATGTAGCAAAGAAGGGTGTGATTGTGTGGACACAGCTATCCATGATCTTACGTTAATAGTTTATTCAAACTTATTTGTAGGGATGTTTTAAAGAAAAAGCATTGCAGAAAATGATTCTTTTTGTGTCCATCCTGAGCTGAAAAATCAGGGATATCTGAAATTTTTTCAGGGAAAATCAAGGAAAATAAATCTAAAGTTTTGGCAGACACCCTGCAATTGAATTATATACATACTCGCATATTGGTAAATTTCTCAGAAATACTCCTCAGGTGGTATTTTGGTATAACTCATTTTATATATAAAAGTGCTAATACTTATTCAAAGTATTCAAATAAGAAAATATCGCAGGCTAATGGACTGTCTCAAAAATTTGCTTAAAATTCGCTTCACAATTCGCATCATTTTCACCTTAGATGAAGATAACACTTCATCTGAGATGAAAATTAATAGGAATAAAGCGAATTGTGAAGCCAATTTAAGCGAATTTTTGAGATGAACCCTCATCTTTTGTATATAAATAGATCTGGCATATTTGTCCTTTGCGGAAGAGGAAAACAAAGCAAAACGTTGAACATATGTGATTTTTTTTAGCATTAATACCATTTTAGGAGCGCTGCTAAAAGCATGCATCTTAAATTTAAGGGACCGTCTCTAAATTCGCTTAAATTCGCTTCACAATTCGCTTCATTTTCACCTTAGATGAAGTGTTATTGTAACACTCACGTGTATAACACTTGTGTGTACACTCACGTGTATAACACTTCATCTGAGGTGAAAATTATTGGGAATGAAGCGAATTGTGAAGCGAATTTAAGCGAATTTTTGAGACGGCTCCTAAGAAAAGCCTGTTTTAGGTGAGGCCAACAATGAATTCCTAACAGTATTTTAGCTACTAAAGTCTAATAATCTAATAAGGCTTAGATTTTGGTAAATAATGTTCTATTGGTGAACATAAATTTCAAATGATTGCTCGATTTCATAGCATAATTTAAACTAACAAAATGTATTTATTCATTCTTTAGGTTGGCGCAACACGTTTATGAATACTTGTTACATCGTGGAGCAACCAGGGCAGCACAGACATTTTTGAGTGAAGTAAGTGTAATCTATCGATGGATATTCAAAGATATCAAGTATTACGGTTGGTCTCAAAAATTCGCTTCATTTCGCTTATCAAATCGCTTCATTTTTACCTCATATGAAGTTGTATTGGAATGAAGCAAATTTATGAAGCGAATTTTTGGGTCGGTTTCTTTGTGGCCATTCATAAAATTCAAATTATACCACTTCATCACTGAAGAAGTCAGCATAAAACCCTTTTACAAATTGACTCAATTTGTAATCAAGCTATGCAGTTTATCATTTTAGGGATAATATAGTAACAGTGTAGTTATAACTTAAATGATGAATTAACCTTACATTACATTTCTTACATTAGGGAGATAAAGTTTTTTTCAGGTATTAATGACTAACTAAGATCTAAATTCATCAAATTTACAGTAGACTTAAGCACAGAGCACTGTATACCTAACACTGGCACTTACACTGTCACTTACATTCGACACACTTAGCATTTCTCACAAATGCCATAAAATTTAGCAGAACAGTTACATTACAAATTGTACAAAATGCACCAATTACGCAAATTGTAAGCATATCCGATTTCTACATTCGACATTCCCTACATTCCCCTACATTCGACACTTACGAAAATCACAATAATAAACTTAAGTAGAATAGTTTTTATGAGTTCTGATTGGTTGAATAAAATTTAATTCCGGATTATATATTGCTTTCATTCATCACCAGGATAAGTGGCTTTGTACATTCTTTGTATATATATAAAAGAGATTCTTATACATTTTCTTCTTAGATACAATGGGAGAAAAACATAACTTTAGGAGATGCTCCTGGTTTCCTACATAATTGGTGGTGGTAAGAAACTTACTAAGGAACCGTCTGAAAAATTCGCTTCACTCCTGTCAATTCTCATCTCAGATGAAGTGTTAGTGTGCATACTTTGTATGCACAATAACACTTCGTCTGAGGTGGAAATGAAACGATTTTTGAAGCGAATTTAAGCCAAATCTTGAGACGAACCATTACTAATATCTTCACTTTCTAATTCTCAAATGCTTTTGTTACTTTTGTTGCTTCTCTAAATCACTGCTGCTTGAAGGATGAAGTATTTTAAAACTTTAATAAGAGTTTTCTCTAGTGTTTTTCTTGTAAATTTGTATACTTTCGTGTACTATTTGCAAAGTCAATTTTTATGACAAAACCTTACACCTCAAGAAAAGTGTCTGTTAAGCATTCTTGTATGCATCATGACATTTTATGTTGAAGTTAAGAGACCATCCACAAAATTTCATATGAAATTCATATGAAATTTCATACTGAAGGAGTGGCTTTGTACACACTTAATATGCACGATGACACTTTTTCTGTGGTGATTTGCGATTCGAATGTTGTGGAAAGTCCCTTAAATAGTATGAATGTACCGAAGTTTTGAAATTTAAAGAACCCTCAAAACTGTTCTTTTTTTCTTGTTAGTGTGTTTTGGGATCTCTATGCAGCAGCACCAGAAAGACAAGATCCACACCATACACCTGAAGCAAAAGCATTTCACGATCTGGTAAGGATGTTATCGCTCAAAAATTCACTTTAATTTGTTTCACAAATCGTTTTTTTATTCGTTGCAGATGAAATGTCATTGTGTATACAAATGTCATTGTGATTGAGACTTGATATGAATATAAAGCAAATTTCTGAGGCGGTTCCTAACTTCAAGTAATCTTTTTTCTATCTAAGTAGACCTATTCATGAAATTATCATCTGAGATCCAAGTCCAGAAAACCTATATATATATATATTCAAAAATATGTCTGTTTTTAAATTGTTTGATTGTTGATGCGAAATTTGCTATATTTTTTGTTATAAAGTAATGTAGAAACTGTGATGTCATGTGAACTTTGCACACACGCAATTTTTAAGTTTTGAAATTACATGGCATGTTTTAAGGTCTTCCGAGAAATTAATAATTTGCAACAGTTATTGTCAGTAAAGGATTTTAAGTGCCAGTTTATTGTGTTTTCAAGTGAAATTGTTCTGAGATGAAAATAAATTGCCTGTACAAAAAACACACTTCTTTTGAGAAATCTTTTTATGATAATTTGCCGTACAACATTTGTGAATGATCTCAAAAAAGGTTTTATGCAGTCCTAGTGTATGGTAGATGTTATCTCGAAAATGACATTTCCGTTTGTGTTTCTCTTTATAGAATGCTGGAACTCTTCCCTCTCCAAGTTTCATACCTCAACCCACTAGTGATCAACTAGCTAGTATGGGAGGAATGGGTGGATATTATCAAGTAAGTAAGGGATCGTCCATAAAATTTGTCCGGAAATTCATATCAATTTTCATACAGAAGGAGTGTCTTTGTGCATAGTATGCACAAATACACTTCTTCTGTTATGAAAATGTTACAATTTGCGAAACTAATTTTACAGACTAAGGAATGTTCTAAATAATTCACTGTATAAATTTGCTTCATTCAGAAAAACTAGACTATTCAGAGTTCTGGGGGGACCTAATTCTTTGGGGGGGACCTTATTTCTATGGGAAATTCGAATTTGACACCTTAGTCCGCTCGGTCAGACAGCCACAATATCTAGTGCCTAATAATGCCTAGTGTCTATTAAATGGTCATACACACTTAAAAACAATCCCAAAGAATTTTGCTTCAGGAAGTGTGTTTGACCATCAGATATTAAAGGGTTTAAGTAAATTTTTGAGACAAAAGCCCCAAGTTTCTTTGTGCGTAATTATTCTACTAATGTGCAAATAACATAAATTCCTTAACGGTTTTTCTAAGGATACTACCAACCATATATTGTGTACCGTAAATGCTCAAATAAACGCCCTGGACGTTTAATTTTTTTTTAGGGTGGGCGTTAAAAAGAGATAGGCGTTTATTTAAAAGTCGAATTTTCTTACAAAATAAAAAATATATTACATCACTCAACGGAAACAAAATCGTGTATTTACCAAATGTTTTCCTTGTTTTCGTAAGAAATATAACGGCAAGGGGTGAATTACAATGAAATTTTGCATAGATTTTCCAATTTTATCCAATAAACGCCCCCTTTTTGAGCTTAAGGGGTGGGGGGAGGGGCGTTTATTGGAGAGGGGTGTTAAATAGAGACCGGTCGTTTATAAAGTTTTTGACGTTTTAGGGTGGGCGTTTATTAGAGAGGGGCGTTAAAAAGAGAGTGGGCATTTATTTGAGCATTTACAAATATGCACAAAACCACAATCTGTATGAAAATTATACAAATTTCCATACGAAATTTGTGGACGGTTCCTAACTACAGTAAATTCTACAACTTCAGAAACATTAAATGAATCTTGATTACAAAATGTAAGATAAAGTAAATTAAATTCGGCAACATAATTAATAAATTTTAATTACTCATTATTCTTATTATAGCATTCAAGACCACCAAGCCTTTCAAATTCAGCAACATCACCTCATGGTATACCACAAGGAATGATTCCCAGTCATGTAAGTTTGCAAGCAAGGCCTAATCTAAAATAGGAGGACAGCATGATTAGTTGAATAGGGCACAGTTTATGTACTATTTTTACATAAAAGGGTCGATTTCTTCCTCATTAATCAAAGGGTAGTATCTGATTGCTGGAGCTTTAAAAGGTCAGGAATAGGACCTGGTAAGCCCAGATCTTGTAAGTACTTATATTCCTTTTTGTGTAAAATGGCATGATGAATAGAAGAGAATAGATACTTTTTGATAAATTATAGGGACTATTTCCCTGTGAAATATTCACTTGCATTGAATAGTTTCCAGATTATCTGTTATTAGAGCTTAGAATTATTTATTCTTGCAATGCACACTTTCTGTTTAAGTAAGGAGATTTAAAATAAAGGATAACCCGATTTTTATTACTTTGTAATAGCAAGATTACTATTAGAATTTGAATTAAGAATATAGGTTTAAGTTTGTGCTGAAAAACAATGCATTAAACAACCTTCCTGAAAGTACCTTTGTTTAAATGTTATGCATCAGTGGCATGAATACTTTGACACCATGTATGAGTTAGGGACCATCCGCAAAAGTCATATCGCAAATCGTACCATTTTTATCACAGAAGAAGCGTCATTGTGCATACAAGGTATGTACAAAGAAACTCCTTCTGGACGAAAATTGATACGAATCTCTATACGAATTTTGGGCCTTAATTCTATTGTTATGATTATGGTTGCCTAATCTATAAATCTTACATTTCAAATGGTACTGTTATCACTTTGAAAGCTGTTTCTTATCAAAATGTTAATGACGCAAATTTTGAGGATTCCTAGTTTTCAAATTTGTGTATTTTACATCTGAAAAGAAGTGTCTTTGTACACACAGAGAAAGACACTTGGTGAACATGGTATGAATGAAACAGGTCGTGAAGATTAATTCTTGTTCGTTTCATAATAGTTTATGAACAGTCGATATGCAATGGGAAGACCACCGTCCATACGAATGCCTAATCAGGTTGGTTGGTTGTTTCATATATTTAGTAGCTAAAAAAGTGGAACAAAAATTTTATTGCGTTTGTTTTACAATTTGAGTTCGTTGTGAGTGAAAATTGCATTTATCTTTAAAGAAATTTCAAACGATTCTCTAACTGCTTGTCCATTGTATCAAGGTCTGATAAAGGGTAATGCATGGTGTTAGAAAATGGTCTCACAGTATTTGCTGCAGAATTGTTTAAGTATGTGTGACCATTTCAGAACATACATTAAATGGTTAACATCTTATTCTTTGTTTTTAGGCAATGGGTCCTGGGGGATCGCCATTCTCGACAATGGATCCATCAAGGCAACAACAGGCGGGACCATATAATAGTATGTAAAGGATCTTTTCTAGAATAGAAGGGCAGCTTCCGATTAGTTGAATAAGGGCATTTCTTAGGTAAAAAAAGTCCTAAAAACACCCAGTTTTATTTATAAACTAGGTATTTTTAAGACTATTTTACATAAAAGGGGCAATCTCTTCTTCATTATTCAAGGGTAGTGCCCGATTGTTGGACCCTTATTGAGAGTTCTGGAATAGAGTGTGAAGGT
>JAUCNQ010109814.1:0-11850 GCA_032352715.1 Bougainvillia muscus | reverse complement strand
ATGTTATGAATAATAGAACATGAACAACATCATGTTTTACATTGACAAAACATGAGAACATCATGTTTTATGTTGTCTGTAATGTAAAAACGTCATGTTCTTCCACCTAGGATTAATGGAGAACATGATTTTCCTGCAGTGTGTATAAAACAAAAGTTATAAAGAAAAGTTCAAGATTTCCCTGGTAGGAATAGGGTTAAGTCAATGCTATTATCTTCTTTATAAAATAGATACCTTTCTGAATAACAGAGAGGCTTCAAGAAATTATCAGGGGGTTCAAAGAAAACTTGGAGAAATAGATTTTATACTATATAAGTTATCCAAAAATGCTGACGCAATGAATATTAGTCATGTCATCATTTTAACCCTGTTGTGCATGGGGGGGAGGTAAATTTACACACCCTGTCAGATTTCTTTTAATAACCTTTGTTTTACATAAGCAATTGAACTGAAACTTTACGACTTTTACTAAAATTCTATTGGGCACAATCTATGAAGGTTGTAGCGCCATACCTCTTACCATTCTGAAATTATAAGCTATTGCTCGAGACTACCTATCAAATTTTTAAAAACTCCTGCTAAAATTACCACAAAAGAATTTTTCCATTTCCAACTTTTTATGAGGTAACGTAATCCACTTCAAACTTATACCATATCTTCAAATTAACAACATCATGCAATTTAAACTTTTTTTTATGTCGTCATTTTATGACGTAATAACGCAGTTTTTGAGTTTTTGGAATTTTTGTCAACTTTGGAGCGCCATACTTACTCGTAATATCATAGTTACATGAAATAAAAATTTATACTGTTAATCCAATGGGTACTGGCTTTCATATAAATGAAACAGAACAATAAAATCTGTTACTATATGACTATATGTAAATATTTTACCTAAAAGTTGAAAAATTCTTAAATTTTAGATGACTTCATCACCAAATTGCGGCCATTTGCAAATTTTTTTCGTTTTATTTTGTTCTTCTTGTTACAAGGAATATATGTGCCTAGTTTTAACGCAATAGCCTGTACGTAGCAGATTTTCGGTAGGGGGTAATCCCCCCATGCCTACGTGTAACCTTTGCCCCCTCCCCCCTCCATACACAATAGGGGTAATACACTGCATAAAATCCAACTGTATCCGCACTTATTTTCAGTCCGTATTCTTCCGTATTACGACAGAATGCGAGTATTTTGTCGTGGTTCTGATGTATACGGACTGAATACTGGAGTAGACGGACTGCATAAAGGTCAGGATACAGCTGGATACAGATTTTGTGCAGTTACATGTGTGTAGAGTTAAGTGTTTAAGTTTCAGTTTAGAAACACCAGAGGTGGACTCAGAACATGCTTTTGCTTAGTCACAGCAGTAAGAAGAATTCTCAAACTCATTAATTTTAATTACTTTATGAATGACGCTGGGTCTCTAAAGATCCATTGCCATACATAAAGTTATTAAGAATTAAAAATAATTGTGCACTGGATCCGCCACTGAAGTTTCAGGTTCAAAATACCTGTTGAATATTTTTTTTTATTTTTTAAACTTGTTACCGATGATCATTGACCACTATGCAATAAATATTGACGTTTATGACGTCATGATGACGTTATTATTTCCTGATTGATAACTATGTACTATTGATTGATCGAATATTGATGGTATAGCTAAAGTTTTTAAAATTCTGTGAATATTCTATATCTTTAAGCACTAATATGCCCAAATATGGTATTTTAAGAATATTAGTAATGTAATGAGAATTTGTTAATTGATCAAAGTTGAGAGCAAATTTCACTGAAATTTTTGGATGAACTTGGGGATATTTTCGGGTGCAATACATTTATAATTGAATGTTTTTCTATATTTTATGCGTAAATAGGTCTCTTTATGTCTCTGAATAGTAATACGTGTCTCTGTACATCTCTAAATAATGCAATTTTGCATATTTTACACCTCCATAAATCTGGTCTGTAAAATCAAATATCTGGTCTGTAAATTATTATTTTTGGTCTGTAAATTACCCCATAATGACTGGAATCCGAATTAGTGGCAACATAGTCTCAATAGTCAGAATTATTAACCATATTAGTTCAAGAACAAGAAAGATAATGAAAAGTCAATTTCTTACGCCCTGGTCACTAGATGTTGCCACCTGGGAAAATAAGGGGTGACAATTTTTTTTGTCCGCAATTTTCCAGAAGCTAAGTAAATTTTAAGAAAAGTCAAAAATTACAGCTAGTTTGCACAAACCAATCAAAAGTTATTCAAAATCGAAATTGACGTGGGCCAATTTGTCTGATCAAAAATAAATGCTGAGCAGCCTTGGTAGTCCATGAGAATCATTTCGTGAATCATTCTCAACTCGGTAGAATAATAAGCGTCATACAGAGTTAAAAAATCCAAATGCATAATGATTCAGAATTAGTTATGTATGTGAGACAATTTTGTTTCCACCAGATATAAAAGGGTTACGGCTTCGATTCACATTGCATATATAGAACGATTTTTCGATCTTTTCTTTCAGAGTAGCAACTCTCTCTACTACACAACATTTTTCTTCTTCTTGACTCTATAACGCAATACCTGTACTTTTAAGAATATTGATGTGCTTATAAAATTCAACCATTAAAACAAAAGAGCGAAATGAAATTGTAGTAAGTATCTGTAATATACACTCTGGACGAGAATCATGTTTTTCAGCTGAAAAACCTGGAGTTTTCTATCGGAAAACATTAGACAAACTTGCCTTATGTTTTTCGAAGGAAAAATACAGATTTCACTATTGGACAACATCATTTTTTGTGCAGTGACA
The DNA here is from genome assembly GCA_032352715.1 of Bougainvillia muscus. Classification (NCBI taxonomy): domain Eukaryota; kingdom Metazoa; phylum Cnidaria; class Hydrozoa; order Anthoathecata; family Bougainvilliidae; genus Bougainvillia; species Bougainvillia muscus. The sequence continues at coordinate 9,043 of JAUCNQ010109814.1, read as the reverse complement.
TTAAAGAGTTTACCCACAGTGTAATTTCGACGACAACGTAAATTTCGCCTCAGTATATATTGGCTACCTTCATTCCATCTGCTATCGTGTGCAAATAATTATGAAACGGTATGTTTTTCTAGCCTCCAGTGAAATTGCACCTACAACTTGGACAAAGTATCGCATTGGAACGACTGAATGCCTGAAGATAAAACTTTGTCAAACGAAATGTCTTCATATAGACTTTTCAGCCTGTGATTTTCAAAAAAAAACTGATTGGCTCTTGTGTAGTTTTTTACGATAGAAGGCGCCTGGGCTTGGCGGCAGACACCACAACGGAGTCACAAACCAAAGATAAAGATCCAAAAGTCTTAAGTCCACATTGATCATGCAAGCTGATCAGCCAGCTGTTAAAAAACCGTGTCTTGACAACTTGCATGTTATATAATATAAATCTAAGGACGCACCATCGTTTATATGCAGTTTTGTTTTGTTTCTTTTGTGGTTTTTGTTGTTACTTTATTGTATATACATTCTCTTCCAGCATGTACCTTAAATATTTTAATTTTGTACTTTGGGTAATACATGGAAAGATTCTGCATTTGAAACAATGTAATAAATTTGATGCCGATTTCTCCATTTTGAAAAGACATCAAAAGCTTTCAGTACAACCAATGTTTCAGAAGGTTGGCATATCATTAACGAAATGTTTTAAAACATGTGTTATCGTTGATAATTGTCGATCAGTAAACTTCAATGAGGCTGCAGGTACATGTGAAGGTTTAAAAGAAAGCACCATTAACTCCCAACTGAAAGAGAACACTGGTTGGACACATTATAGCATAAGTGAAGAAAATAATGAGGTAAATTAACCAATTGAATATTATATGTCTCTTTATCAAAGCAGACACTTTATTTGTTTATTTGCTTATAAATAAATTAATTTTTCAACTGCGTTAAATCAAAACCATAAGTAATCTAGACTAAAATGCCATATTTCTATTGTTAGATAAAGTAAATAACTTCCATGCAGTGTTTCAACATTATAAAAACCTTTTTGTTTGTGACTCCCTCAGGTTTTGACTGCAAATAGTTTAGAAAAATATTACCTCATGGACCTAGTAGCCTAACAATGACTTTTATTGAAAACGAAAACGTAACAGGAATTTAATTGTTCAAGATAGAATTACAATACCTAATGTTACTTGTGTTTATGTATACTCATCGATGATACCTTCTATACTCATAGATACTTTTAAGCTTAAATTTTTCCATTCCTGTAATGTTCCATGCCAATCAGCATGGTCTGATAAATCGCAATTTCACATGATACAACTTCTTTTGGACTAAATTTAGACTAACGTCAGTCTATCAATTCTTTGAGTAAATGGCAAAACAACATCTCTCTCAGCGCTTAGAATAAGGGCCGATCAACAGTCACTGACCGCCAATACCAAGACCACCATGGCGAATGGGTAAAGAGTTTTGCTTACCATAATCGTTAGTTAAGATTGAATTTAATAATATTGCAATAATTGACGTGTGAGTTATGTCGTATAGGGGTTTGAAACACTCCTCATTCATTACAGGTATAGTTCTCAAAAAAACATTCTACTTATGCATTTCTCGACGAATACATGCAGCGTAATCGGCGTACTGCTCGGTTTTTGAAATTTCATTTAATTTAGTAAGTTTTTCACACTATTGAGTAATCTGTTGCATATTTATCTCTATAATCACGACTCCCAATTGAGGCTCCCAGATGTCTCTGACCCTCTGTAGTGATTGTAATGGCCTATGAAAGTACGAAAATTGTAAAATAGAAGAAAAGGGTAATAAGAAAATAAGAAAATTCTTATTGTTCATATTGAATTAAATGTAAGAAATCAAATTTTGCATGGCTCCATCATCATTTAAATTTATATTTTCGGATAAACGATTTTTAGTCAATTTTTCCGGAATTCGTTTTTGCATGTCAGCAGTTTCTATTAAATTTTGCGAAATTTATTTTTATGGATTGGGGGCAAAACACCAAAATAACTTCTGCAATAATTTCTTCCTGCATAAGTTTTTTTTATGTTAAAGTAATACCATTAAATTACTGTGTACCTTTAGATTGGAGAGATATGTCGCACAAAATCTCCTTGTCCACTTCACTACTGTGAAGATATATATGAAGATCCAGGGTTCAATTGCACATGTGCATCACCTATGTTTTGAGAGACTTTGTTAACCCTGTAAAGGCTGGAGAGGCAAAAATGCCCCCAAGCGGCTTTTATTAAATACCTTTTGATTTCATGTATCAAATTAGCTAGAATTTTAGGACTTTAACCCTATCTGAAACGGGGGAGGGATTTTTGGCACGCGGCCATGTTCTAAATTTTCGTAACTTTTTTTGTTGAAATGCTACTAATGTGAAACTTTGAGTACCCTCCTAAGTATCGTTTATGAAAAGATCAGAAAAGTTACAAAATTATATGAACAGGTGGTTTTGAGATATGACTTTCTTGTCCAAACTAGTCAGAAATTCCTAAAGAAATCCTTTATAAAATCAATAGCTAATATCTTTTGAACCAATAACTAAACTGACATGAAACCTTGTAACGAAGCTTATTCATAATACATACTAAGGGCTGACGTCATAAAACTTAAAAAAATACAATGACGTCATACTAAATGACTTCATCGCCGAAAAAGACGTTTTGTCAATTTTGGCGGGTCATAGCGGCTCAGTATATGATTTTGAGGAAAAACTAATATTTTTTTACGGAAGGCCCAGTCCTTGAACTTTCATAATCTGCAAATAGATCGAAAACAGCTTTTTCCAATCAAAAGTTATGGCCTGTAACCTACAACACACTAAAATTCAATGATTGTGTTTAAAAATGATGACGTCATCAAACATCACATTGAGCATAATTTAAATTTTATTTCGTAACTCCATTATTAGTTCTATATGTGTGCCACATTTGATGACGTCAGCACGTTTCCTTCAAAATTTAAGTAAGGGGGGAGGGGCAATTTTTTTTTCTTTTCTTATCTTTCAACATTTGAGATATTTGAAATAACAAGTCACTGCACATTGACATAATTTCCTTCAAATTATACATAATGATTTTAATAAACAAATCACTTTGTTTCTTCTGATTATTTACAGGTCCTGGTAGTAGTGAAGAGAATCCTATGACGTCATGTAAGCAACCTATTGAAGAATATTCTAGAGTACAAAGTGGTTATTATTGGTTGAAGATTGAGACAGGAAGTATTAAAGTATATTGTGACATGGAAACCATGGATGGTAAGTACTGGATCAAGCCCTAGACAAAGCACTATGATGGAGAGCTACACTTAGTGATTCTTATTACCATTATGCATTCTTAATGCAGTTAAACTTTGATGTCACGCCTCTGTTTTTCAGCAGTGACTGCGTAAAAGTGTGTTTTAAATCCGACTCTGTTGAAATTCCCATAGCTTCTAATAGAGCAAACCAAATATTCTGAAATTCTGTGAATTTTCCCAACTTTTATCATAATATCAGGTTCTCAAATTTGTTTTTATGGCACAAAATTTGAATATTATTTATTTCCTAAACAAAATGTTTCGTGACTGGATAATGATAATAACACATAATATCATGTGATAATGAAGTGCAGAAAGTAAAAATGGTTCATTGCACCTGTTTACATCGTAATTTGGCCAAATTTGACACTTTGCTGACCAGAATTGCAATTTCACAGACCAGGGCGTTTACGCATTAACTATAGCTATTTCGTAGCTCTAATTTAATCTATTTAGTTGTAATACTTGAAGAATAAAATATTATGGCATTTCCATCAGATCTGACGTGGATTTGGTCGCGGTGGTATTTTGGATACTATTAAATACCTTTTTCAGCTACTAATCAAAGCATAAATTCTCCTAACTAACTGATATATAAATATATTTCAAAATATTGTAAACTTTTAACATCTCTTTTGTTAATGTGTGTTACAATGGTTTATTCATAGTAAAGTTGACCCATTTTGAAATAACGGTTTCCAGAAAAATCCATATAACATTTTAATACCTTATTAGACGTTTTGTCGTCATAGCACGCGTTGTAGTATTTTAGTAGTAGTAGGTATAAGTTTGTTCATCAACCTGCATAAATGTAGAGAAATTTGACCCAGTAGTTTAGAGTATCTTAACCCTATTCGTACTGGGGGCTGGGGTGATTTCATCCCCCCTTACCAATTTTTTTGCCAAAACTTTCAAACCGGTTATGTATATGACTTAAAATTTTGCGACTTTTCCTAACTTTGATATATGAAAAATAAAATAACTTCTTTTCAGGAAAATATTAGCTAATTTTCGGCATTGAGCACTTTCTCGGAACGAGGTCTCCAATTTATAAAAAAAGAAATTACTCAAAACAATAGAAGTGTGAGTCATTTTACTAACATAGGGTGTTGAAAGCAATAAATTATGAAGTGAAAGTAGAATTCATCAAAATATTCCATCCAAACAACAAAAAACTGGTCTGGTGATCTGATGTACAATTAACACCAAAATAAACGAGAAAATAAATTTGCTAAATTTAATTAAAAATGACGTCATCTCAAAAAATAACTAATCAAAAATGTTTTTCTATTCATGGGTCGTATGTCTACCGAATTTCATTGCAATACCATGCTTGGTTCGAGAGTTATGTAGGGGGATGATTTTACAGCCACCCCTCCCTACACAGGCCTGAGGAGCCATAAAAGGCCCCGGCTGAATAGTGTTAAGGGGCAGGGCGAAAGAGCCTACCAGTCTTTAACAGACCTCAAAATCCCAGTCGTTAGAGGGTTACAGTATTTGGTATGTACATTGGATTATAAAGAAGAGCTGGTATTAGAGTAACACACTTTCTAAGTGTGTTTGCGTAGTATTAAAGTACTTTATCTAGACTTCAGTTACCAGTGCGAATTGGTAGTTATTTCTGTAACAGATTTATCTTGGAAACCATGGAAATAACTTAAGCCATCAAGATGTTTAAGACTTGGAAGACTCGCTGATGCAGGCGTATTAAAATGTTATTAATAACTACGGGTATCTGCTTCTTACATGCTTTACCATGATCAATACAAGATAAGTTGCAGACCCAACCTTATTGAATATAGATTGGTAGTGGACTTTTTACGTGGATTAAGATTGCGGTTCAACCATTTGAAAGCAACAATATGGTGACGGAAACTAATTTATTTTTAACAAATTAGAAAGTAAACGTCATCCTTTTAACGCTGCTTCCCCTGGACTCCTGCAAGGACTTAGAATTTTGCACATACTTTGTACTCAATAAGTACTTTGTAAAACACCAATTGATTTTATGCTGACATCAGCAATAATCATCGGAGGTTTTTCCCAAGGTAAAAGTGCTGGAAATGATGTAATGGTTATATATGACGTCAAAAGGAGCGTCACTTAATTTTATATACACAATGTTAAACTAAGTGAGGTAGGTAGTGGACGTGAAAAGCTTTATTGTCCAAAGTCATGGCGAATTGGGGTTCTGCATGAACAAAGTGTGTCCGGATAGGTTGTCTTTGACAATAACTTCTGTTGTGTAAATAACATGACCTTGAAATGTTGCAAGCAAAATAGATTCATATAGAATTGACAAAGTTTCAAGTACTACGACATAGGTGCTTCAAAAGTTAATGAACCAGTTCTGACAGGGGGCATATTTGCAGGGAAAATATGGTTAAGTGATAATGACTAAGTGAAAATCGTCAGCTGATTTTAATTTGTAAAAGCTGAGTGTATGGTGAATGTCAACATCTTAGATAAAAATATAAACAGTTTCTGATTTTAATGTTTTTTTATTATCGCTCTGAACAGATTTTATTCTTTCTTTCTCTACGGTTAGACCAATAACAGGGAGTTTAAGCACAGTCTAATCTAAGACGGCACCGATGAATTCTCTTTTGTGCATATATGCTACAAGCATTCCATTCTATTGGATGGAATGCTAGTAGCCTATATGCACAAAGGTAAATACCACGTTGCCGTCGTAGATTAGACTGTGCGTAAACATGCTAATACCAATTAACCTGTCAAATATTGATGGTTTTTGTTCTAAATGGTTTGTGCTTGGAGTAAATTACACTATTTTATTACAGGTGGATGGACGATGGTAGGCTTCGTTAATGTAACTTCTGATGCAGACTTCAAATCGTATGTTATTTCAAGAATAGGAAGTTCAGATTTAGATGGACTATCTACTGTTCGAGAAGGTCGTTTTGCACTCGATGGAGATGGTTTGAAAACTTTACATGACCTCATACAGTTTACACAAATTCGAGTCCGTTGTTATAAACCCTGGCATCAACGTACTTTTCACATTGCATCAACAAACAATGCAAGTGGATTTGCTGTTGTAAATAAGTTAACTGATCCATCAATTACTGAACGGGTACCTGCTTGCGGGTCGTACATCATATTACCAGATGACACCAGTATCCTTTCTCCTATATGTCACGATTGGGTTGGTCCAGGAGATGGTTCATGGGTAAATACTGATGTTCCTTTCCCACACCGATTATATGATCATCTTGTTTACAAGGGCAATGAACGACATGTTCTTATTACAATGCAAGGCGTTATTCCACGCCTTGAATGCGATGATTTCCACCATACTGATATTTTAGCTGGATACAGCAATGATGGAACTTGGGAATATTTTGTGCGATGAAGAACTATATTAACATCGCAAGCAATAATCTTTAAATCAATTGATCCAACAGGGTTGTAACTCGACATAGATACGTGAAAGGAGTAAGAAAAACACCAAGAAATGATCCATTGAAAACAACTGTGTTACATTAACTGTTGTTCTATTATTCAAAATATGTCATCCAAATTCATCATTGATTGACAGTAAAATTATACTATTTTCAATAGGACCGTTATTCAAAAATAATAATTAGCATAATTATTTGCACAGGCTATTTTACCATTTAACGCACAATATCCGAAATAGGTCACACACGCTTTAGCTGGTTTGCAGAAATGAGGCAGAAGTGTTAAAGTGTGTGGGACCATTTTGTGTGCACACTATGGATTTCATATAAGGGTAAAGAAATTTCCATTAAAATATACTTCATAATACAGATGATGGAATGATAAAGACGACATTATCACGTTATTATCACGGAATGAAAAAAAAAATTCTCTTTCTTTAAATCTCCGCTGGCTCCGGTAGCTGTATGCAAAATCAATACAAAAAATGGATTAACTTGAAACTTGAAACTTAATGTTGTTAAAATATGAATTATTCTTTTATTGAATTTGACTTTGACAATGATGTATTATATAGTCAATTAAAACGTATGTTTGGAGTCATTCCAAAAGCATTCTGGTGATAACAGGGCATCCAATCAATAAGATTAGCTATAAGAATGGCAGAAAAAGTTTCGGTATCTGTATCTGACATATTTTACTGACTATGATAGGAAATTCCTTACAGCCTTTTGAAAAATCAGTTTAATAGTAAATGTATGTTTTAGTTACCGAGAGCAAGGGTAGGACTAGCTATTACTTATTCGCAAGTTAAGACGCCATATGTTGTGACAGTTGTTTATGGCATGTTTTAAATCTGGATATTGCTTGTATTTTTCGGAACAACGTATGGGTTAACAATATTATCCATAAAATTCCTAGAAACATGCCCTATGAACAGCCAGAAAGATTAAAAAAAAATACCAAGGCAATTTCGGTTAACACGGTAGTCAGTGGCGGATCCAATCATAGTCAGAGCAAACCAATGAAGATTTAAACGTTTTAATTCTTAATAGCTTTTCGTATGATGATGGACCTTTAGAAATCCATCATCATACAATAGAGTTTGAGTCTTCATTCCACTACTGTGACTAAGTAAAAGCATGTTCTAAGTCCGCCTCAGGTGTTTTAAAATCAAACAAACAAACAAATGATTTGAATATTAAATTCTACTTAAAATTTGAAAGTCATCTCTCTGAACTCCTTTATCATTTTCTGTCTTGCATTTTATTTACCACTGGTGAATTTGTTTTACAGCACTAATTTATTGAAGATCATACTTGTATTTACAATGTTTACATAATTTTTTATTTTAACACATTCGATCCGAATATCATTATCAAACCATGACTTGTTATCACATTGGAATACGCAAAACAATGACTTAAAGGTACATCGAAGATGGTCAGGATCCAACCCACACTAATTTTACCATAATACTTGTAGATCAAAGTCCTAAGGCATGTGTGGTGAGACAAGATTTTCTATATGTTGACGTCATTAATGATAGCTTGATATGTCATATGTGTAAGGTAGAAAATAATCTCGTTCCTCTGTGATTAATTCCATTCCACTGGCACTAAACCCTCGAACCTCACTAAAGATGGAGTGGAACTATTTGAATAGTCATGTTGTCCACTTGTTTTTCTTGCGTTAATTGATTGGATAACATCTAATGCAGTAGCCACATCATTATAACGCACATTATTATGTTATCGTAAAATACTAATGATAAATTCGGAGACATTTCTTTATTACTTCCAGATGCCGGTAAAAGCCTGTATATAAAATACGTGAAATAAACCAGGGCATTAATAGTAAGTTTATTTAAACATGCTGGGAACACATGCCGAAAATAAAGTGTAGGTAGACAACTGTATGTAGTAGTAACTGATCAGTGGAATGTGTTGTCAACACCATTTCAGAATTTAGCACTAAATGTGAAACAGTACTATAACCCGATCCTTTGAAGGTCAGGAGTGTTGTACTTGAACGGAGGAACGGCAAGCCTGCCTAAATAACAAAATATGTGCATTTAATATTTGATGTGAATAAATATGCACATATGAAGTTAATTGCTATTATTCCCTCTTACAAATGTATATTTGAATTTAAAATTTTTTTTATACGGGTTCGTCTCAAAAATTCGCTAAGCAATTCGCTTAAACTCGCTTCGTAATTCGCTTCACTTTCATCTTAGATGAAGCGTTATTGTAACACTTATGTGTTACAATAACACTTCATCTAAGATGAAAATGAAGCGAAT
>JAUCNQ010109803.1:0-20302 GCA_032352715.1 Bougainvillia muscus | reverse complement strand
CGACATACATAATATAATTAAAATTAATGACTTTGAGTACTCCACTTACTGCTGTGACTAAGTAAATGCATGTTCTAGATCCGCCTCTGAGTTTAAGTTACCTTTTTTGAAGATAATCTTTTTTATATAATGTCATTATTAGTTAAGTGATACCAAGGTGTTCACTGTTAAAAAAAAAAATTCGTTGTGATCATTATCTGATAACGAAAAAGGCTTCTCTGTTAGGAGATATCAAAAATATTGAAAGATTAAAATTGTTGGTGCATGTTGTTAAATGTTGATTTTTCAACTGAGTGTGTACTTCTATTTTTACCTCCTCGAATGGATTTTTTTTTATCTGACGACATCTTTTCTGAAACTGTAAATCGAATTTGATGTGAAAATTCCAAAAGAGCTGTTCAGAATCTCAAAATGGCCATGCAAGGCTATAGGTCAAATTAACAGGAATCTCCTGGATTTTTACTAAGTGTTTTTGCCGTTTTCTCTGCTTTTTTGTTAAGAGTACATCTTAATGCAACAGATGGTATAAAATTAAAGGTGTCAAAATGAAGTAGTTAGTATAAAAAGACGAAGCAACTCTAAATACAACCCCCGTCTTGAAATTTTCTGGAATTTTTTGAATTGCAACCTTAACTACGTCGAGTAATTCAAGTCATGGCAATCACCACAAGTCATTTCATGGTTGCAAGTTTGAATAAAAGTTAAAGTCTACTAAATTATAGTAAGCAACCTCTGCTGACCGTTCTGTGTTAATTCTTACTTCATCTTACCCCTGTTAACTTCTAAATTTTTAAACAGCATCAAGGTTTTTTCTACCTTAGGTCGCAGCTATAAATTTTTAAAAAACGAACGTTCAATTGATCTTAATGGGTGTATAAAGCTTATTAACTCTATTAAGACTGGGAGGGTGGGGGGGGAGCATTATGCATTATAATTAGAAACTCAGTAGCCTGATTTTCAGTCAGTGAAAATAACCATAAAGAATGTCTTCAAAAATGAATATCAGAAACAAATTACGAATCGGAATTGTCAACTACTGTAAGTAACTACAACTTAACCCTATTCCTGATTGGGGAGGGGTGGCAAAATAGGGGGCATTGGAAATTGTTTTATAACTTCTAAATGCCTAAGGCAAACGGCTTGAAACTTCAACACAATTAGTATAATTCAGATTTACTCATTTCGTTTGAGTTTCAAGATCAAAGCTTGTGTACATCAGAAGTTACAGGTCATTGCTCAGGACCACCTCTAGTTTATCGGTCAAAACCCTTATAACTTTGAGCAAGCATAACTTTCGCAGTTTATGACTTGGAGTATTGATATTACACACAGTAACTACTGGTCCAAAGTTGTTACATATGAAGGTGAAATGTTTGTACCTAGTTCTATATGTCGTCACTGTTCCCTATGACTTCATTATACCGCACTTTTCCTTTGAAAAATTGCCAATTTAAAATGATGACTTCAGCACAAAACGTTTTATGTCTTCGAAAAGTATTTGATTAGTACTTATGTCTCTTAAATATGAATTTGTAAAAATAACCCTGCATAAAGTTAGATAGGTGGTGCTCTAAACATAAATATAAATTCATGTACCTTGAGTCTGGCAAGTCGAAATAAGATTTGCGTATTCATTCCCATGTGTAAATGGTGGCACGGTTACACGAACCCATAAAGTTACGGTAATTTCTTTTTCATACCTTTCCAGATACCTGAAAGAAAGAAAGATCTCCTAATCTAACTATGAAATACAACAGGAAATACAACTGCATGAGAGCTTGTGTTATCCTTTAGCGATTTAACAATCAAATTCAGATTTCAACAGGTTGGTTGATAAAATCCTTAATTCATTCAAAAATAAATTAAGGAAAATTCAACTTCGGCTCAATGTTCTTTTTCTTCATGTCTTTCAGTCAAATTTTTCTTACGCTCTTCTTTCCCTCCGAAAGTGTTAAAAAGGTTTGTTTATAATTAAAATGAAGTTTTCTACCTTACTCAGAGCTTTTAAACTGTAAAAACGAGCGACTTTAAGTCTTCATTTCTACGCGTTTTAAATTTACTTTTCGAACCGTAATTTCTTGTTTAACGTTGGAAATGTGTTCTAGTTTGTTAACTTATGGATCGATTAGAGTGACCAACTACTAAAATAAAATCCTCCATTAGATACTCGGGGGATCTTTCTTAATATTTCAAAAGCATTTGATAGAAATTGGCACGAGGGATTGGTTTTTAAGCTCCAAATGTATGGTATTACTGATCCACTTCTGTCTCTATTAAAAGACTTTCTAACTGATCGGCTACAAAGTGTCGTTCTTAATGGTCAAGCCTCAACTTGGGAAAAAATATTAGCTGGTGTCCCTCAAAGATCGATTTTGCCTTTCTTGATTTACATTAATGACCTTCCTGATAATCTGCAATCAAATTTAAAGAAATTTGCCGATGATACATCTCTTTTTCCTACGGATACCGACCCCTTGTTTTGCGCTAATAAACTTAAGTTTGATTTTGAATTGATTAGTGAGTGGGCTAATCAGTGGAAGATGTCTTTCAATCCTGATCCTGCAAAACAAGCTGAAGAAGTCCATTTTAGTTGCAAAGCTAATCTCGTCCTCGCCCCAGACATCAAATTTGATGGTTGTATAGTTTCAAAACAGGAGAGCCATAAGCACTTTGGCATTATATTGGACGAAAAGCTGGCTTTTGGTCGTCATCTCAGAAAGAAAATATCTAAAGCTAATAAAATACCTGGGCTTGTTTCTAGACTTTGCTAATACCTTCACTTGCAATACTTGCACTTTTTACAGTATATAGATCATTTTGCAGACTTCACCTAGATTTCGGGGATATATTGTATGACAATCCCGGGAATGCCTCTTTTTCTAAACGTCTTGAGTCAATTCAATACACTCAATTACTGGATGTATTCGGAGAACATCATAGGAGAAATTGTACTGCGAACTGGGTCTTGAATCTTTAACTAATAGACGCATGTGCAGAAGATTGTGTTTCTTCTTCAACATAGTTATTAGAAATGCAGAATCGTATATTTCAAGGTACTTGCCTGAGCAGAATGTAACCTATTACGGTCTTAGAAAAAGACCGGCCACACATGATTTATTCTCTCGCACGGAAAGTTATCGCAGTACTTTCTTCCCACTTTGTCTACCTCAATGGAATAAACTGGATTGTCATAAAGGTATCTTCCCACAATATCACAATTTAAACGCGAGCTGTTTAAATTTTCCGGCCGAATTCTTATTCAATTTTCCGATTACATTACCCTCGATGAGTTGTCTTATTGACACGCTTAAGAGTTGGTTTCAGTCACCTCAAGGAGCATAAATTCAGACATAACCTTTTAGATACTACTGATCCTTTTTGTAATTGTCGGACAAATGCTATAGAAACGACTGAACATTGCCTAATGCAATGCTCTAATCACTCAGCTCTTAGACAAACTTTATTTGACGATCTTTATAATGAATCATTTCCTGTATCCAGATTTTCTTGCACAAAATTGTGCAGTACTTTCCTTTATGGCGATTCCTGCTTTAGTGATGCAAATAACAGTGCAATTATTAAGACAGTTATTAAGTTTATCATAGCTACTGAACGATTTAATGGTTCACAGTATAATTAGTGCTAATCACTTGCCTTGGAACCCAGTTAATTTTTCCTTACTTTTGTAAATTTGTTTAGATCATACCCCTGATGATATCGTCACCGGCGTCTATGAGGAGTATGATCTGGTATATAGTTGTTTCTGTACTGTCCTTTTTAGTTATGTATTTATTCCATTTTCACAGGTGTTAGCATCTTTTGACCAGGGCTTAAGAATTTTAAAAGTGGACTTTTCATCATCTTTCTTGTCATTTATTGATAAAGTTAGTAATTCTGAATATTGAGACTGTATTGACACTAATTCGGTTTCCAGTCATTATGGGGTAATTTACAGACCAGGAATGCTAATTTATAGACCAGGTATTTGATTTTACAGACCAGATATATCGAGGAGTGAAATGTGCAGAACTACATTGTTTAGAGTTATGCAGTGCCACATATTACTATTTAGGGACATAAAGAGATAGATTTACCCATAAAGTACGCAAAAACATTTATTTATACATCGATTGGAAACGTAAATATCCAAAAATTTATTCAAACATTTCAGTAAAATTTGCTGTCTTGTTTGATCAATTAACAAATTCTCTTAACATTACTTATATATTTAAACTGACCATATTCGGGCATTTTAGTGATTTAGGATACAGATTATGTTTCGAAATTTCAAAGAAACATAATGTATACCAACAATATTTGATCTATAAATAGATACATAAGTATCAATATTTGATATTCGTCATAATGACGTCATAAACGTTACTGTTTCTTGCAGAGATGTTAATAATCATCTATACCAAATTCGGGTTCATAAGAGTGAATGGTTCTAAAGGTATACAGAAAAACCTAACCGCGGGCCATATTGACACCCCCGCTCTATACATAGGTCAGAAAAGCCCATGTTGAATTGGGTTAAAGCTTGATCCTTCCAACCTTGGTGTGTTATTTAATGTTAGCTAAGAAATTTTAGCGTAAGATCGTTCTTAGAGTGTTCTTAATTAAATGTGCCGGTTTTCTGACCTTACTGTTCTTATAAAACAGAGGATGTACTAATACTGTGCATGAGATGCTTCATATGAAGTACTAATACTGAGCATGATATGTTTTATATGAGGTATTAAAACTGTGCATGTGATATTTCATATGAGGTATTAAACCTATTCGTACCTGAGAGGATATTCACAAACGTCAGCATTTGCTCATAACTTTTGCTATATACACTATTAAGAGATGCCCTTTGTTAACTTTTATTGTTTGTCTAATGGCAACACAAAGATAAAAAAAAATCTGAAGTCAGTTGCACCCATTAGCGTCCAGACGCCCTCCGAAAATGTTACCTAATAATTTTTCTTCAAAAAAAATAAATTGAAACTCATTGTTAATCAATCAATAAAGACTAAGTAAAGTTATTTTGGAATGTTTTGCACACATATTTTACGTCAAACAGTAATAATTTACGTGCTCAGTGCTTCTGTTTCTTCCAAGGGCGTTAATTTGAGAAAATCATGGAATTTCAGGGAGAAATGTTAAATTATGACGTCATCGACGTCACGATGTCGTCATAATTTAAAAGACGACTTCAAAAAGTTGGACTTGTGATGTTGTACCACTGTGCAAAGTTTCATGACATAAACTTTGTACCCCCCCCCCCCCCAAATTTGAGACTAAAAAAGCCTGGTATTAATAGGGTTAACATTGCCAATAAGATGTTTAATAAAAGGTGCTAATACTGTGTGTGAGATGTTTCATATGAAGTACTAATACTGCGCATAAGATGTTTCATGTGAGGTATTAATACTGTGCATGAGATTTTTCATATGAGGTATTAACTCTGCCCATGATATGTTTCATACAAGGTGCTGAAACTGTGCAAGATATGTTTTATATGAGGTATTAATGCTGTGCATGAGTTATTTCTTATGACGCATTAATAGTGTGCATTAGATGTTTTATATGAGGTATTCATACTGTGGATGAGATGTTTCATATGAGGTAGGAATACTGTGCATGAAATGTTTCATATGAGGTGTTAACACTGCGCATGAAATGTATCATATGACGAATTAACACTGTGCATGAGATGTTTCATAGGAGGTGTTAACACTGCGCATGAGATGTATCATATGACGAATTAATACTGTACATGAGATGTTTCATATGAGGAAATATTTCCGTGAATAAGATGTTTCATATGGTTAAATAATACTGTCCATGAGATGTCTCATATGAGAAAATAATATTATGCATGAGATGTTTCATATGAAGTATTAATACTGAGCCAAACATGTCTCATACGAGGTACTAATACTGAGCTATAGATTTTTCATATGAGGTATTAATACTGTGCATAAGATGTTTCATATGAGATACTAATACTGTGCATCAGAGGTTTCATATGAGGTACTAATACAGTGCATGATATGTGTGATGCGAGGAATTAATACTGTGTATGAGATGTTTCATATGACGAATTAATACGGTGCATGAGATATTTTATTTTATTTTATACTACTGTGCATGAGATGTATCATATGAGGTACTATGTCTGACCGGTACATAACACCCACACAACGAGAACAAAGAACGAGGTTCGATTAAATTCGTTACGATGGAAATCTATGGATGGGCATTCCTTTGTATCTGTTTTGATAAGGTTAGATTTAATTGGACGTCAATGAAGTATTTAGTGAAAAGCCGATCAATTTCTACACAGACGTATAAACTATATCTATTTACGACATTGCAAAGTCTTATAGACATCTTTCAGACATTTTGTTGGGTTTGTTTTATGTCTTTCATGCATGATGTCCTAATATGAGCACACATACTTAAGCAATGCTGCAACATCTGCTGAAGGATTGTTTAAGTATGTGTGGCCATTATGCAATATTATGCATGAAAGTGTTAACTGATAATATTCCTTATTTATTACCTAAACACAGTATTATCGAATGATCCATATACAAGTTCAGTTTGTAGATGAGTGTGGAGAACAAACCCTTTTCCAAATTGATCGTAACTGATTCTACCATCATCTGGCTTAATCTCCACTTCTGCGTTACCATTATTGTCATCACCTCGTCCGTAAGGACTGGTATTACTTGTTTTGTTAAAAGATTTGAAAGGAATATGCACGGTTGGTGAAGGAAGGATCAGAACTTCCATCTCTATTACTAAAAAAAACAAAAAACGTAGTATCTGATTAACTTGTTCATAACGAAGATGCAAGTGATATTTGATTTCTACTACAGAGGTGGTTATTGTTCTCTGGCTTTTAATCCAACAGAACTTTGAATTACCCTCCACGGCAATTTTAATTTCCGTGTCTCCATTTATTCCGAGGAGGCTAAAGAAATAACTAATGCAGGCTAAGGAGTTCTTAAACACAAGTGGCTTTCGATAATGGCAGTTGAGTCACACGCCTTGTGGATATAATCTCCTATAACCGCACTGTGGTGCAGAGGATGCAATGCAGTCTATATAAGTCTCTGCACAATGTGGAAATCACTGCACGTGCTCAAAAAAAGGTGTACACCGTCTCCAATTTTTGCATTCCACGGACAACCAAGAAGAAACTGGCACTGTACAAAGCAAAGATTCAGTCGGTAAGAGACGTCAATCAACATCAGCTAGCTTGTTATTTAACCTGAAAAATGTATGTAGCTAACACTACACTACGTACTAGACTCTAGCCTGCTAGCTAGCTGCCTTCTGCTAAATTGTAAATGCTTTTATAGCATAGAGATGTGAGGATTCATCCTTTTTGTTTTTTTCTCTGCCAAATGTTAGAAATCTTATTTTAATTATGTGGGGTAAATAGCTACTAGCTAGCTATGTGCAAAAGGCAGAGTCACTGTGGTAGTGTCACTGAAAAAGCACATGAACAATCTCATGTATATAAACTACAGCTTGTTGCAGGAGATATTATATCTGATAAAAAACTCACGGTTAAGAAACTCCATGTTTGTGATGGCGAGCTATGATGCATAGACGAAAGTTTCTCCTCGTGTAGCTAGTGCTCTTTATGATTTTATCAGTTGTAGACAAAAAATAACAGTCAATGACTAGCTAAAGAATGCTGTCACTGACGACTGTTAATATTTTTTTGACGATCACTTTTTCAATCACTGACTGAAAAGGGCAAATATCAGTCAGAGATTGCGAGTAATATAGTCGTCGACAGTAATATTCATTTGTGGACCGTAAATATCAGTGACTGATATGTGATGACTGCAAATTGTTAGTCGTCCTCTGATTTTTTCAGAATTATTTGAATTATCTGTCAGCGACCGTAATTATATATATAGCTAATTACTTAACTCTTCTATTTTAAATGTTGCGATGATAGATTATTATGCAAAAATGAGTTGCTCCTCGTGGAGTGCTTTTATTATCAGACGTTGGTGAAAATAACAGTTAACGACTAGCTATAATCTGCTGTCTGATACATATGTGTGTTAGTTTTATTCGGTCAACGACTGTAAATATTCTGGTGATGACTGCTTTTGCTGTTAACAGTCGTTTAATGAATTTTTCAGTTGGCGCTTGATAGTTAGAGTCGATATCTGCTTTTTCCAGTCGTCGACTGTAAATATCAGTTGCTGACTCAAAAAGGAAGCTATGGTTACCGACTGCAATAAATAGTCGACGACAGTAAATTTCATCGTTGACTTAAATATCAGTCGTCCACTGAAAGAGTATATATAGTTGCTGACTGTTGTTTTTTGTCAATGTTTGCTAATTGTAAGACGTCCACTGATTTTTAAACTTACTTTTAAAAAAGGTAAATATCGATTTGCGATGATAATTAATAGTCGTCAACAGTAATTTTCATTCCTGGACTGAAAATATTAGTTGTCAAATCAAAAAAGCAGTTGCTGACAATTAACTATCTGCCAACGACTGCTTATGTTAAGTCGTACACTTCTTTTTTCAGTTGGTGCCTGATATTTACAGTCGGCTGTTGCTTTTTTCAGTAATATAAGTCCCAGACTGAAAAGAAAAATATCTGTCAGCGACTGCAATTACATATTCGCCGATAGTAATATTCAGTCATCGCCTGATAAGAAAAGCGCTCCATGTATATGTCACCTATATAGTTCACCATACTTACTAAAGTACTGCAACAGCACGTCCACTAGTGCATGGGGCATGGAGCAATTACACTTGAACATCTGTCAGTATTTCTAACTGACAGTTACATGAAAAGTGTTTGTTTTCATTTTGAGAAGAAGCAACCAGTCTACTTGAGATTATCTTTCAGGTATTAACATGTTTGTGCGTAGATTGTGTTTAGAGCATTTCACAATTCAAGGTTGAATTACTCTACCCAACAACTATTAGGTTATACATAGTCCAGTATAATGCATTCTAAGGGGACAGCAGTACTCCCCATTGTTCTTTCCATGATAATTAATACCCATACTAATAACTAATAGTGTTCTCCATTCCCCCAGAACGTTCTGTCTTAGGGGCATAGATAATATGCAAGGTGCTGACAAATGTGCTCTCCTTAAATGACCCAGAGTCAAAACACCAGTTTTCAAGCGCGTGGATTAATTAACTTCTTATGGACATCAGGGGAAATGAAATCATTAAAACATTGATGGATAGTAATGACCTTTGGCATTGCTTAATTTTAACAGTGTTAGAAAATTTTATGTTAAGTCTTTTTAAGGGGTACTAGTCTTTAAAAAAGAACAGATATATGCAGCATGCGAGTATTTGTTCAGGCATTTGGAATTTTGTGTCTTTGTAATATATTTTACTTTCTATTTTGACCATTTATTAAAAATTAAACCCGCAAGCTTTGATTTCTTGTGCCATTCGCAATTACTTACGCGTGAAATTTCAAAATCTTACCACAGAACACACAACCGAGGGACGGTTGTTTTATTTTAAACTTGTTTTACAAATGGCAATCAACATTATTAACTAGTTCGAGCTCACAATATATCAATGACATATTCTTTTATTACTGATTCTAATGTTAGTATATATAATTATGCAGACGATAACACGTTATACGAAGCAGACAGTTACTTTAATATACTTGTGGCTAGTTGAGAGAGTATGTCTATTTTTGCCGAATGGTTTTCGAACAATGGCCTTCAATTGAACGCCGACAAGTTTTTCGTTCTCGGAAAGCCGAAGGGTATAGCCATTTCCGTAAATGTTAATGATAAAATCGTTATTTAGTCTGATGTTATTGAGCTACTGGGTGTAAACATTGGCATTAACCTTTCTTATAAGATTCATTTGTTAGATAGTTTTACATTTGTAAGAAAATCTCTGCCAAACTTAACGCCCTGAAACAGATTTCACCTTACATGTCGGAACAAAAATGGAAACTAGTTTCCGATTCGTTTGTTGCATGTGAGACAAACTACTGCCCCTGTGGTGTTTTAGAAGTAGGTCGACCTTTAAGACTTTGGAAGGCCTTCACACGAAGGCTTTTAAAACTAACTCCATCATTGGAGGTAGGTCAGTCCATCGGAAATACTGTGATATGCTGCTCAAAGAAAATTACAAGACAAAATGCGGTCTTAATCCATGTTATATACGTGATATTTTCTATTTTAAAAAAGTTTCCCGTAACAATTTACATAACCAAGAAACCGTTCTGCGGAATGTAAAACATGGTCTTGGCACTGTCTCGTACATTGGTACATTGCTATGGGAATCTCTTCCGGAGTCTGTGAGGAAATCGGAGTCGCTTGATCGTTTTTCTGCTGCCGTGAAATAGTTACCTTCTCTGGGTTGCAAATGCTGTCTTTGTGCAACTTTCGTACAAAATCTTGGATACATTTAATTTTAATTTTATGTACATAGTCGATTTTAGTTAGGTAACAAATTGGCTAACCATTGTCACTCTGACAGTGCATTCTTATCTTATTTTTGCACTGTCCGCGTAAGATGGTATTTTTTTTTTTTTAGATAATTTTATCAACAAAATTTGTAGTTTTCGACTTCAAATAAAAAACAAATAAATAAATAAAATAAAAAAACATGAAAACGTTGTTGCAGATTTAGATCTTTTCTATGACCTCAGTTTGACTATCAACCATTAACATAAAATAAGAAAGACTCTGTTTAAGCGTTTTCAACAATTTTATCATACATTTAGCAGGATTTGCGGGGAAGAAAATCTTTGCAGAAACATTTTCCGGTGCCGGTACATGTTTTCCTCAATGTTGCTCCCAAACACTCATATTCAAAATTGCAAGCCTTCATCCTCAATAATGAACGAAATACTGCAATTACAAAATATAGGAATTTCAAAAAGATTAGTACTGCAATTTGAGAGGTGGTTTTAAACAACTGCCTGTAATTGTTAAACAAATGGCGTAATATTGTTCAATGTTTCATGTGACAAAGTATACAACTAAAAACTTTAATCTAACGAAAGTTAAGGAGGGTTAAACATACAATGGATTATCTGTTCATATTTCTACAAATGTATACAGAGAATTACTTACAGTTAGTACAGTCACAAGGTTGTCGATTGTAACATTTCTACAACCTCAGGCTAGTTACGGACTGTACCAAAATAGGTGGATTCGTAATTCCACCTAAAGACCTTTGATTGGTCAATTTATGCAGCTTGCAAATCAAGCCTCTTCCCTCAACTAATTAAGAAAAAGCCGGGTCAAATATATTAGGACCCCAGTACCCGAAATATACGAGTTTTTGTATAATCCGATTATCGGAATTTTGACGAATATGTCGGAATTTGGACAGTTAATGTTCGAAATTTCAATTGACACGGCTTTTTCTTTGAATAACTGATAAAATGTAACACATTTATTTCAAAATAATGTTTGTGAAGTAGGTGCATGCGGTGGAACCAAAGTTATCCCGATTTTCCCGTGCTAAATTCTTCTCTAATAACGAGAATTTTTTTATCAGATGTCCTTTGTCTACGTTAGACCTTTGCAAAAAGAACAAAACCTGCGATGTAAATTCACCAGGATCGACAAACGCAATATACCCGCGGTTAAAACGAACGAAAAACGGAAAGTTGTGGTACTGTCCGTAACTACGCTGAGACTGTATACAGAGATTTACTTACAGTTAGTATAGTCACAAGGTTGTCGGTTGTAACTATTTCTACAAATGTAAAATAGATTTACTTACAGTAGGTAAAGCCACACGGTTGTCGATTGTAATCATTTCCATAAATGCATACAGAGATTTACCTACAGTTAGCACAGTCACAAGGTTGTCGATTGTAATCATTTCTATAAATGCATACAGAGATTTACTTACAGTTAGTACAGTCACAAGGTTGTCGATTGTAACCATCTGCTTGACAAAAGCATGGGTAGCAAGTTTGGTTAAAGTAGCAAGCATCAAAATTTATCACCTGAAGAGAATACAAGTTGAATTTAATTTTTACTTTTCTTGTAGATAAATTGTCGGTATACAATCAAACTATTTCAGGGGTGGCATAAGAAAATCATAAAAGGTGTAAAAAAGTAAAGGGAAGACCGACAGTCTAGCTTCTTATCATGATCCATTTCGGTTCATCTCAACATTCGCTTAAATTCGCTTCACAATTTACTTAATTTTCATCCCAGATGAAGTATCATTACTTTACTTTGTATGCACTTCATATGAGATAAACATGAAACAATCTTTGAAGGGAATGTAAGCGAATTTTGGAGACGGACCCATTAAGTAATCGTTCATAATATTCACATTGAACTTCCCTTTTAAATTAGAAGAGATACTTTAAGAATTTATGACCCTGCATGAAAAGTCCTGTTTTAGATTAACGATTTTATCACTCAGGTTATTTGATGAAATCGTTAAAGGATAACACAACTTGTTATGCAGTGTGACTTTCTATTTTACAGCTGTGTCTAGAAACCGGAATTTTTTAACCGCATTGCCACGAACACCGTCTTAATCTCAAAACAAAACTGACTGAGTTATAAGTTTTGATCACAAGATGTTACCTATTTGTACATTGAGTGATTTCCCACGGCTAAATGCTGTACAGTGAGTTATTCCTTCACAGTTAAATGCTGTACAGTGAGAGATTTCTTCACGGCTAAACAACCATCAGCTAGGAAAAACAGCAAAGATGGTTTGTTTTTATATTTGCATTCGATTTTGCTTTGCGATTAGCGGTAAAAAGTTGTCTCAATAATCATTTTGCACCGTTTCAACATCTGGACTAGCGATTTCAGGAATAAAAATACAACTCTCTTGACCTGCATAAATCTAACACCCATGGAGCATGCGCGTTTGTAGTTATAGGTTGTAGTATATTTCCATTTGAATGAACATAAAATAGACATATTTTGATTCTACGTCGAAAAGCCATGTGATCATCAAAATTACCGAAAACAATTTAACAATGGTTTCACCAGACGAGAAGTAAAATATACCACCTAAATAAGTTCATAGTTATTTGATTACAGCGTTCATGACCATCATTGTAGAATAATAAAATGTTTATTAACAGGAAATCTGCATAACCTATTCGAATTCCTTGCCAACAAATAAACACTTCATTATTCCACATTTGCGGACATCAAATCTGAGATGACAGTGGCGGATGCAGCCCTAGTCAGAACAGCACGATGAAGAAATAAACATTTTAATTCTTAATAGCTTTTGTATGATAATGGGTCTTTAAAGACCCATTATCATACAAAAGCTATTAAGAATTAATGAGTTTGAGCACGCTTTTAATATCTCTTGTATTGCTTTGACTAAGGAAAAGCATGTTCTGAGTCCACCTATGGATGATGAATGTAAGCTTACGGTATCCAAATACACATATCCAACACGTAGTGTATAATCATCTTCGTTCATTGTTCTTCTATCTTCATCAAACAATTCACAAATTGATTCACCATAGTTTATCGACAAGCATGGTGGTTTTTGTAAACAAAGATTCACACAGATATACAAATCAAGAACATCACTAAAACTTTCCAAGGGTGGTCTATTTAATGCTATATCCGATTCCAGTGGATGAAGAAAATATCCTGAACGTTTGAAATAACCTCGAGATAAAAAACATTTACTAACTTCTGTCATGATAAAAATATACCAGAGTCGAGTAAAACCAAACATTTTGATGAAAGGTTATTCTGATTACCAAATTAATTTTACAATTTTTTACCACTACTCAACTGACAACTATTAACAAGAAAACAAATTTTTTAGTTAATTTATTAATACTTGAATAAAAGAGAAATTGTGTCAATCCAAATTAAATTAGAGTGTTAAACTTTAAATAAATACGGTTATTTAACAACGTAGAAAATACATACCAAGTTTGATTCAACTTAGTTTTTTTGACGAAGTGAAAAGAAAATTTACATTACATTTAAGGTTCGCTTCAAAATTCGCTTCAATTCGTTTCACACAATTCGTTTAATTTCAGACGGACACTTTATATGAGATGAAAATGTAAC
The DNA here is from genome assembly GCA_032352715.1 of Bougainvillia muscus. Taxonomy (NCBI): domain Eukaryota; kingdom Metazoa; phylum Cnidaria; class Hydrozoa; order Anthoathecata; family Bougainvilliidae; genus Bougainvillia; species Bougainvillia muscus. Next base: position 6,248 of record JAUCNQ010109803.1, on the reverse strand, counting down.
GATTTTTGAGACGAATTCTTACTGACTTCTATTATGTTAAAAAATAAACTCCAGTTGTGAAAAAACAAGCATCATTGAAAATAATTAGGAATCTATGACATTACTATTAAATTCTGTCTTTCTTTTTTCACTAACAGTATAAAGAAACGCAGTGTCGGTTTTTGATAAACCAAAGGACCAGGAAGGAGACAAACTAATAAACAAACTAATAAGTAAACTAATTAACTGTTAATTGTTTAACGCATGATCATTAACCTTTTACGTTTTTCATTTTAAAAACATTGGATACCGTTAAATCTGCTACCGGATCCGGACAGAGGCGAAATCAGAACATGCTTTTACTTAGTAACAGCAATAAAATGGAGAGTCAATATCATTAGTCATTAACTGCTCTCTGTATGATGATGAGTTTCTAGAGTCCATCATCATACAGAAAGCTATTAAAAATGAATACGTCTATTTCTTTAACGTGATGCTTTGACAGGGCTAGATCTCTGGTCCCTTCATTTTGTGAATACTTATCACCGGATCTGGACTGAGGTAAATCACAGAAAAAAATTGAGATTCAATGTCATTTTTTATTGCTTGATGCATAACGATAGTTCTCTAAAGACGGAAGCATCCCTCCAGAGGTGTTCTTCAAAATATCTGTTCTGTAAATATGAAGTAAATCTCTAAAAAATCGAGCATGGTGGAGTGCATTTTTAGCATAGTTGCAGGCTTCAAGCCTGCATCAATGCTAAAAATGGACCTTACCAAGGACACATCTGTAGGAATTTTTCAAATATTTACAGAACACATATTTTGAAGAACACGTACAGATGGCTGATCCCGTAAAGAAGAAATGTCATCATTCGGAATGCTATTAATAATTAATACGTCTAGTTCTTTATCATGATTCTCCGGCTAGGGCTGGATCCGGATCCCTTCATTAGATCCGGATCCCTGCATTTTGTGAATAAGAATACTTATCACTGACTATCCGGAAGAAATTATTTAACCAGACAACTTCAAGTACGCATGTAACCATGACAGAATACATAACATGTGAAAATAAATGGTTGAAACAATACTTCCAGTCGTTAATATATGAAACTTTGACCTATATATTTTATAACGTTGGTTGAATTATAGCTTAGATCTTTCTAAATTAATTAATTGGATCAATCTATTGTAGCTTTTAATTGGATCCAGCGACGAATATTGTATGATAACCTTTGAATTTGTTAATATTAAAATTAGAGGCGGATTTGGAACAAGCTTTTACTTAGCCACAGCAGTTAATGGAGTACTCAAAAGTCATTAATTTTAATTATATTATATATGTCGCTGGGTCTCTAAAGACCCAACGTCATACATAATATAATTAAGAATTAACAGTAATTATACACCATCGCAATGCTCTGACTAGGGCTAGATCCGCCACTGAAAATAATATTAAATGATGAATAATGGTAAAAAATGTCGACAAAACGGCGTTTTTACATCATGGTTGACATTTTACGGATTAATTTTATGCACCAGATTCGAATTGGAAGATCCTGGACTCACTTTCACCTAGTCAAAGCAAGAAAACAGATGACTTAATTCATTAATATCTAAAACAGATTAAGGAGACAGTATACCTTTGTCAATAGAAATATTTAGTCTGAAAAAAATTTATTATTTCACACATCCCTGAAAAATTTTAATTTAAAATATTTGCAGCATTGCAAAGGACGGGAAATGCACTTTCTAACGGTGCGCCACATGTTGTTTTAATCAATTCCCAAGTAGGAGAAATCCGTTGTTAGAACTTACTAACTTTTTAATTTATCTGTGATTAAACAAGTCAAATATGTTACCGCACATTAAATTTTAGTTCATAATATTCTCTAAAAAACCTACAGTTTTCCTGATTTTGCCTCCGTTTAAAAGTAATGAAAAACTGTACATTATTTTTCGTTACCTTTTCTAACACTGGAATTATAAATCAAACGTATTTTTTCACGAATTTTTAACTAAAAAAGAAAAATAGTTATAGCTCATTCTTCAAGCTTTCTTCAGTTATTTTTCCGAGAAGTTTGCAAAATCAGTTCAGTAACATAATTCGAATTTGTACACGGTCCCATACCCAAAGAATACTGTTGAGAAGCAAGAGGTTAAATAATTTTTTAATGTCGACCAGGCCAGGTCGATGTTATTTAATTTTACATAGACAAAATTTACTTAAAAAAGCCCGATATCTTATTTCGGTGGCAATTTCATAATTTCATGTTAATAAATCTGATAATTGGGGAGGAAAATTTATATACTAACAGCGCTGTTAGTCTTTAATCTGTTTATTTTAACAGTCTGAAAAGAAAATATACAACTGCATGTTGTTGTCATAAATGATTAAAGGACATCTTCTCTTTCTATTCGTTAAATAGTTTGAAAAAGTAAAGGATGTATATTCTTTTACTGCACCAAATCCAACTGTATCCGGACTTTTTTTCAGTCCGTATTCGTTGGTATGCGAGCATTCTGTCTTAACACCGAAGTATACGGACTGAATACGGAAGTAGACGGACTGTATAAAGGTCCGGATACAGCTGGATTTTGCGCAGTGTTTATGTCCACAAATCGCATCGAGGCAACTTGAAAAGTAGTTTGATATTCTAACAAATTTCGAGAATGTCCATCAATGGAGACGATGAAAGTTAATGCAACAAGAGATGAAGTTATTAGCGAAATGAACTTTAGTGGGTAACAAAAAATTGGCGCCAATTTTGCCCCTGATTCAACAACAATATAATAATTTTAATTTTCCCAAGAAAGAGAATAAAATTTTGTGCCAGAAAATACAAGAATCAAGTTTTTCTTTTTTCCACACTCCGAAAGGTGTGCTGTTCCCTTAGCAAACGGACTATAGATTAGTTAACTATTTTAATAACTATCACTTGTTAATTAAAAGTTAAGTTGTTAATAGGCTTTAGTCCCAGTCTGGAGGCTGTGACGATACGACGCTGCAGATCAAATCTTGAACATCTGAACGTGGGAACTTTACCAGGTAAAACGATGTACCAAATAAAAATTTAAAAATCAAAGATTTCAGTCGGGTTTGACCGTAAAAATGTTTATATGGGTAATTTTACCGATGTAAAGGTTTTTTCAATAACTTTAACCATTTTTTGCTTTAACCCTGTACTGCATACACTGCGCGAAAAGTCATGTAATCCAATTGAACAACCTGCAGTTGTCCATCAGAAAACATAACAGAACCTGATGTTGTCTTATGTTTTCCAATGCACAACTGCAGGTTGTCCAATTGGATAACATGACTTTTCTCGCAGTGATAATGTTGTAAAATGGCCACACATACTTCAACAATCCTGTAGCAAATGATGCAGGATTGTCTAAGTATGTATGACTTTTTGAGAACATTATACAATAAAGGCTTAAAATGTAAACTTGAAATTTGGAATATCGACTGATTTTTATTCCATGCCAAATCCGCATATGGGCATCATTATTACTGAAAATGAAATATCTAATGGTAGATGTACGTGTCGAAAGGTGTACTTAACTATTCATTATTAATTATGCAATTTAAATATTTCATATTTCAATAGAAATGTAAAAAATATGATGCGATCATTACTTAGAGTTATCGTAAAGAAATAATAAATAATGTAGCCTAGAATAAATTACGTAGTCAGAAGAGGCTAAATATTCAAACCTTATGTTATGAAACAAATAGTACATAAAAGTTAACTACTTCTGTTATCCGTATTGTTGACTTGCTTAGGTAAAAACTTGTTCTGGACCCACCTCTGAAATATGGGCATCATTGTTAGTGAAAATGAAATCTATAATGGTACGTGTAAGATGTACGTGTCGAAAAGTGTGTTTAACTATTCATTATTAATTGTGTAATTTAAGTGTTTTATATTTCAATAAAAATGTAAGAAATATGATGCGATCGTCACCGTAATGAAATAACAAATATTGTAGCCTAGAATATATTAAAGTAGTCAAATCAGGCTAAATATTCAAATCTTATGTTATGAAATATGAATTATCAACTCTGAAATATGGGCATCATTGTTAGTGAAAATGAAATCTATAGTGGTTTATTTAACTATTTATTATTAATTACATAATTCAAATATTTCATACTTATATATTAAATAATAAATAATTATGTTGAAATCGTTTCTTAGAGTTACAGTAACGAAATAATATATATTAAGTTTAGACCAGAGGCGGATTTAGAACATGCTTTTACTAAGTCACAGCAGTAAGTGGAGTACTCAAAGTCATTAATTCTAATAATATTATGTATGTCGCTGTGACCCAGCGTCATACATAATATAATTAAGAATTAACAGTAATTATACACCATCGCAACGCTCTGACTAGGGCAAGATCCGCCACTATAGAGCATTGGGAGTTTCGAACTTAGTCGAAGCACCAGGGGAGAGAAAAAAATAGATGCGACTCATATTTTTCATTACCTCTGATAGCTGGAAACAAAGTTTCTTTTCTTGTATTCCGAACTACAAACGGTTTCGCAAGTTGTATATTGCGCATGCTCAGTCCCAGCAAGCACTCCACCGAATTTTGACATATATACTAGATCGGTATTTGGTCGAATTGGTTGGCTTGCCGATACGCAATATTTCGACTGCATATTTTTGATCGAAATTATCAATGCATATTATTCGATGTTATTTTGATCATTGTATTATTTTTTATTCCTACCATCGACGTTTCGATGTAATGTTCGACATTTATATTTCGACGAGTTTTCCGAAAACAGTTTTTGAGATTTGACTGACAAATGGGGTAATGTGCGTAAGTGAGAGAATGAAATTTGAGAGGGTGTTTGCAGCACAGGGAAGCTTACCGACCATACGTAGATGGTATTTGCAACCCTAGGTGTAATTATATTATTGTTTTGGCCATAATGAAGAATATTTTTCTTCAGTTAATAACAGAGGAAGCAAGGAAATGTTTTAGACATTCATATGTAATTTTAACAAAGTATTTTTTTGCAAGTTGTTTTTAACAAGATTTTTTTGTTGTATTGCTCCGTATTATTTTTCCCGCCATCAAGAGCACTCTCTTTTTGGTGTTTTTTTATTTTGTGTATTGCCCGTAGCGCGCTGTAAAGCATGACGTCATGACGTTGATCATCCAATGAATGACCAATCAATATTTCAACTCGTGTGGAAGAGAGAAATGTAGAGAACACTTGTGGCAAAAGAGACACGAGGCTTCGAAAGCAATTGTGTTCATAAGAGACGCGAAGATTCATTTAACAGTGAAAGATTGTTAGGCCAAACTACGTAGCGTCAAGATTTCACGAGATAAGCTGCAGATTTTACTATGGACAACTACAACGATGAAAAAACTCGTCTTTCTACGTAAGTTGGAATATTCTCACTGTAGCTATGTATTTTAAGTTTATGTTTCTAGCATTAGTTCTTGCCTGAGCCATATATATGAATAGTGCCTTACTGTGCTTGGCTATAATGGCCAACCACACATCTAGGCGGCTAGAAGATTACATTTTCATGGTATGGTGATATGAAATAAATAGGGAATGGTGTAGCTACAGTATTGTTAATAATCTCTGTATTTGTGCTGCTGCTTTGACTTTGTTATCATCTGTTTTCAAGTATCTTTCTATGTTCAACATCAGAGCGAAACCTGTAGTGTGTAAAATAACTAATGGTACCGTGGTTAGCTAGATTAGTAGATAGATGAATAACATACATTTTTCGTATGCTTAGGTCAGTGACTCTTTCGTAAAATCGCGTAAGAGCTACAGAAAGTTAAGGGGGTCGCCCAGATTTTATTTAGATAATTACCCCCGTATTGTGCAGCGATGGTGTAGTGCTAGCACTCTCGATTTTTACCAGAGCGGTGGGGGTCCGATCATCACCAGAGACTCTCGGATCCGAACTCCACTCTTGTGCGCTTTCAATGCAGCCCATCTAGCCATTTACCTACCTACCTACCTACCTACCTACCTTTTATATGTATCTAACAATGTCAACAAAAGATAGTAAAAATTAAACAATCTCTTTTATAATTTGCCAAAATAGCTAGTAAGAGAAGTCTTTAATGTGAGTAGACTCTCGGCACAGGACACATGGTCAGGCAAGTCGTTCCATACTTTTGCAGCTCGGAATCCAAAGGTGCTTTTGCCAAAGCCTGTATTAACCATGGGAAGAGTGATCCTGTTATTAGAAGCTCCTCTGGTATGGTGACTATGACTG
>JAUCNQ010109802.1:0-30455 GCA_032352715.1 Bougainvillia muscus | reverse complement strand
ATTGTAACACTTACGTGTTACAATAACACTTCATCTAAGGTGAAAATGAAGCGAATTGTGAAGTGAATTTAAGCAAAGTTTTGAGACGAACCCTAAGTACTGCGAACTATTATAGAAAATAGGCTACATATTATACTTTCACTTGTCAAACATCCGTATTTTGAATCACAACAACGCACACTTTTCGAATAAATTTCGATAAAATCCTACCAACACAAAAAATAGCCATTTAACAAAACTTGTCATCAGAATTTCATTTCGTAATAAGACAACAAAATAGGAGGTCGTTAAGTTTTTTGTAAATTACACCACTTTAATTTCTTTTTAATGTAACATAAATTACAGACAGGAAACTATCAAGGAGAGAACAAAAAAATGAAAACAAAAACCAAAAGGCTATAATAACCCTTAAATACATACTTCGATAAAATGGTCACACGTGCTGTAACAGTCCTGCAGCAAATGCTGCTGGATTTTTAAAGCGCTTAAGACCATTTTCTCATACTGTGTACTAAAGGGTTAAAGAGATTGTCCCTGCAACATTCGTAATACAAATCGGAACATTTCATTACAGATGACACTTTTTCCGAATGAAAATTGATACACATTTTCATAACAGTCTCGCAAATTCAAGAGGAAATTACGCTAATTAACTACAAAATATGTTTTAGATTAGGGCTGGAAGAATTTCATTTTTTTTTACCATCTCCAACCAGAGTTTGTATTTTACCATACATCTCATTCGAATGTGGGTTAAATATAGATTAACGTAAGGGACTGTCTACAAAATTCGTATGGAAATTCGTATCAGTTTTCATAAAGAAGGAATGTTTTTGTGCTTAGTAGTATACTTAGTATGCACAAAACACTTCTTCTATGATGAAATTGATTCGTATTACAATACGAAATTTGTGGACGGTCCCTAATCTGGTATTAAATCTTACTTTAACCATTCAGAATGGATTAGGCAGTTGGATCTAATAGTTGATTAAGCTAATAGAATTTAATTTGCGTTCGAAAAACTAAACTCAGTAGCATAAAGACATGATGCGATTTCCCATAGGACTAAAACTTGAGTGAATGGTCTCTATATCTAGGTACCGTCCACAAAGTTCGCATCATTAATCGTAACATCACAGAAGAAGTGTCTTCGAGCATACTGTATGCAAAAAGACGCTTCTTCTAAAGATGAAAACTGATATGAATTTTGGTACGATTTCCTAAGGGACAGTCCCAAAAATCGCTTTATAAATTCGCTTCATTCTTGTCAATTTTCATCTCAGATGAAGTGTTATTGTGCATACTTTGTATGCACAATAACACTTCATCTGAGGTGGAAATGAAGCGAATTTTTGAGACGAACACTAAGTAAAAATCACAGCTGAATCCAACATTCAGATATAGATTTTCATAACGATAAAAAATTATCACCTCACACAATAATTACATATAAAATAGAATCATAAGATCACAAAAAAAAAAGAAATCTAAAAACCAATTATTTTTTCTTTACCACTTTTCTCATAAGAACTTGTTCACCCAAACAAAACAACAAGAATTTCACAACGAAATTCAATATCTTACATTTTAGTTACTTGTAAAAATAAACTTTTTATATTGTTTTACAAAAACATGTCAAGTTTAAAGAAAACATTAGTTTTATCCCTACTCAATAAAGAGGGATCGTCCAAAAATGTGATAATCCTATCCATTCAGCAGACTTTTGTTTAAAGTCATACTCTTCGTTGATTTTTGATTTTGATTTTCTGTAACTTTTTTCCTAGTAAAGCTCCTATTAGTTCTTCAATATTTGTTCATTTTTTAATCGGTAACCCAAATATCAAAACCATTACGTATAAAAAATGTAATGCTTAAAAATCCATAATGGCGGACGTACGAATATCGCATAGGTGTATTGAACAATATTACCTGTACATTTCATAGAGAATCCCAATAAATCCTCAAAATAAAAGAGAATGTTTTTCTATTGCTTTAGAACCAGATAAAAAAAATCTTTTCTGCCTAATAGTTCCGGACAAAATCCCCATTTTCAAACAAAATCTTTTCCGACGGAAAAATTTACCCAATCACAGAAGCCGTAACAGTTCATTTCGCCTATAGAAAGTCTTCATGTAAACGAGTTCCATGACGAGTTCTATGTAAAAACAACAAGTCTGCCGAATTTGTGATACGAATTACGAATATCACAGATCGATTCGTGATCTAATTAGGTAACAGTGACAAGAAGAAAACATATCAAAACTAGTACGAACGAAATTCTAAACTTCTCAACATACAGAACTACTCATGAATGAAAAATTATGTTATCCAATTGAACATCCTGCAGTTGTACAATAGGAAAATACAAGACAACAATGTAATTTTGCAACAAATAAGTTATGAGCACAAAAAGATATAAGATACAGCACAATTTACAATCATCCGTTTGAACACGCTGTCTTGTGTTTTTTAACGAACTGTCTCAAACATTCAAGTTATAATTTAACTTTATTCCTATCATTTTCATTCAGAAAAAGTGTCTTTACTGCATGCTCCGAGATTAAAATGAATTGAAACGAAATAATTTTTAAGAAGAACCCTAACGTACACTGTATGTTTTTCAAAGCTATCAACATCATTTTTCACACTTCATGTCAAGTACTAACCTTTTACTTTTCATACTATTAGGATTTCATCATTAGTTACATAAAAGAATTAAAGATCAACATTATTGAGGTCAGGAAGTTAAAGGAAATCATTTTATTATTACTTCTTTCTAACTGCACAGTAACAAATCCAGTCTTAAAGAATCATTAAACATTCTTAAAACAACACATTAGACAAAAAAAGAAAAAAAAGTCAGTAAAAACCAACGAATTGTAAAGTATTATGCATAGTATATATGAAATGGTCACACACTTAAACAATCCTGCAACAGTTGTTCTCAACATTGAGTGCTTAAGATTTTTGTATGTAGCTAATGTGGAATTGTGCATTGTGTACCCGATTACTTATTGCGTACACGAAATCTGACGGTTTGATTATCACCCAGACGTATTAAAAAATCAATACTCTTTTAACCCTTGCGAGTATAAAGCCATATTGGTCACACGTACCTAAGCTTTGTGCACCAAATTTAGGAGAAAAAATATGCTAATAAACAATACCTATTGACATGTTATTCTGACATTTTCCCTTAGAGGCACTCCTTCACAGGTAAAAACGAGTCCTGCATGAAAGAGAAAGAGAAGTGATTTCTTAAACAGCTTTTTGCAAACATTTAAACTGTATAACCATAAAATATACACAAACATGGCTAACAAAACATGTAGTTTTGGTTTGAGCACTTGAAATATTAAGCTTCTGATGACATGGAAAATTGCACAATTCACATTCACAGTAAGTAAAAACAGGGTTCCCACCAAAAATGAAAACTCGAATTCTCCAGGCCTTATAAGTACTTTCCAGGACAGTTTTCCTTTACTCAAGGGCCTTTGCCCCCTCCCCCCCCCAAATAAAAATCCAGGAATTCCCATTGAATTCAAGGACTTTCCAGGACTTAGGACCTACCAACAAGGGTCTTTTAGATTTCATATGCAGATAAGGCAAAAAAAGCAGACAAATGATTTCGTGAATTGAAAACAGATTTTTTAGTGTGTGTGCAGGTTTGCAAAACCGTGAGAGACAAAATTCCAGGCTTTTCCAGGATTATTCATAAAAAATCTCTAAAAATCAGGACTTTTAAGGACTTTGCAGGGCTTATTTTTGATTCCAGGACTTTCCAGGACTGGTAGGAACCCTGAAAACGCCCATTCTGAATGAAATTTGTGGACGGTTACTGTGTTTACTTAGTCAGAACACCCAACTCAACCAACTTCATACATTTGAATTTTCCGTTTTATATTGTAAAGCTTTAATGTTTTTATTTTATTGATTTAAAAAAAAAGGTGTCAATGTTAATAAAATAATAGTACACCGCGCACCTCTAAAACTCCTCACTAACCTCCCCTTCCAGCAATAAAGAACGACAACAAAGGACCATCCACAAAATTCAAATGGATATGTGTAGCAATTTTTATACAGAAGGAACGTCTTTGTGCATAGTTAGCATGCACAAAGACACTTCTTCTGTGATGAAAATAGTACAATTTGCCATTTAGATTGATTTGTTATAAAACAATATTAGTAAACAAAATAAAAAAACCCAGAGGGTTATAAGTAGTAGCATAGTGTATTATTAAAATGGCTGTGTACTCCTCCTTGATTCTGGAGGAGGAGGATAAATTGGAGGATAAATTGAGTTTTCACAAATAGAGAAGAACAGGTATTAAATATCAACTAAACTGAAAGCCATCAATCATATCGCAACAAACGTAAAATATAGCGAAAGCAATAGGTTAAATTCAGTCTAATCTAAACTTAAGATAGTCTAATCGTCTCATATTAAACGTACAAGCATGCGAAATAATATTAGTTCTAATCCAAAATGAATATTCAGTATTATCAGCAAAGTCAGTAGTTACTCAACACTAGAGCTAAGTTCTTGTTAGTTTTGGTTACGGTTAGGTTACGTTGCATAATTTGTGGATTGTCTGCAATTAGATGTTATCAGTATGTCTGTGCATTTGTCGAGCTAATGCTTAAGGTCACGGGCAGTCCACGAAATTTGTATCGAAAAGACACAAGTTAAATTCATAAGAGGCGTTGTGCATGCAAAGAAAGCATAAGGACAGCTTATCTACCAAGGATGAAAGAGTTGGTTTCATAAAAATCCGGAAAAATTTAAAATATAGTAACTCTATGTGAGGTACCCCCATCGTGTACCTAAGGGAATATTTTGACATTGTGTGTTTGTAGATTATCGGAATAAGCATTTGCAGAGTGAAAAGACTTTGTTTAGCTCCCAAAATACTTTTTCTTGGTCCTGATTAGGTTAAAAACTTAATGCAAGAAATCCGAAATCCGGATTAATCCAGAACTCTTTCATCCTTGAAAACTGAAAATATTTTTGATTCAAACTTTGTGAACGGAAAAAAGGAAAGAATTGGCCACAAAAAAAGAATAGAAGAATATTTACAACTTAGGAAGAATTCACATTTTCCCGAGATAAAAATTTACCTTGGCACCTTATTTTGTGGACAATTCTGTAGCGGCAGTAAATGTAAGCAACCTCAATGCTCGTTTTGTACAGTTATCAGTAAATTAAACATTTTAAGGCACCTTCCACAAAATTCGTATTGAAATTCGTATCAATTTTCATACAGGAGTGTTTTTGTGCATACTTAGTATGCCAAAAACACTTCTTTTGTGATGAAAAAGTTTTGTATTGTGAAACGAATTTTGTGGACGGTCCCTAACCGGGCTTGCATTGTTTTGCAACATTAGGGTCATGCAGTAAATATGTATAATACATTCCAAACGAACTCAAACTGAATTGTAACATTTTATCCTCTGATGAAGTGTGTTTGGGTATACAACGTATGCACAAAAACAATTCTTCTGAGCTGAGAATCAATAATAAAATAAAACATAACATCTACCCCGCATGTACCCAGTCTTTGCAATTTAGCAATGCAGTCCGAAAAAGTGACCTTAAAAAATATATTTATTTGCGCAATTTGCGCATATCCAATTTGTGCGATTTCCTCAATATTTAGTTTACTACAGTAATAAATCTGACATTAACCTATCAGAATTGATCTAATTGGTTAAAGTAAGATTTAAAACAAGAGTACACTAATCCATAATTAATCCACTTTTGAACAACTGAACCCAGAGGTTTAGGGACTGTCCACAAAATTCGTATCGTAATACGAACAATTTCCATCACAGAAGAAGTGTTTTTGTGCATAGTAAGTATGCATAAAAACACTCCTTCTGTATGACAAGTAATACGAATTTCTATACGAGTTTTGTGGACGGTCCAGTAGAAACAAAAAAAATTATATAATCTTACCGTGTTGTTGGTTTTACGAAGTGAGCTGGTGTAGCTGAAGGTTTTGATTGGTGTTTCGTTGGACGTTTCCTCTTTAGAACTTGCTTTATATCGATTTGCTAGCCCTCCTTCAGGTTTCTTTTCTTCCGTCTTTCCTACTGAAATAGCATACGGTCTGTTATTTAATCTTGAGTTAACGGAGGGTCGCGTAGTGGTTGTAATTTCTTCTTGTTTCTCAGGCTCCGATATGGTTTTACCGAACCTAGAGCCTAACGAATTCGTTTTGCTTTCCTTAGTGTCTGTTTTTACTTTCGTATTGATAGTAACAGGTTCAGGTTTTGAAGTATTTAGTGTAACTTTAACGCTGGGTTTTGTATCAGAATTTGAACCCAAAACTTTACTACTTGATTTCGTATCAGAATTTGAACCCAAAACTTTAGCACTTGACTTGGTATCAGTATTCAAGCCTGTAACTTTAACGCTGGGTTTTATATCAGTATTCGAACCCGATTCACTTAAATCAGTTTTTTTATTATTATTGTCATTGTCATTAGTTTTCACAGTTCCTTTGTTATTTCCATTCTTTGCATTTGCTCGACCACCTTTTATTGCTGAACGTGTGGGATCCTTCTTCAGGTTTTCAACCGCCAGTAGTTCTATCTGTTGGATTGAATTTCTATGGAACAAAAAAGAAAAGACTTATTAAATTTTTTGTTAGCTTATCTTCTCACTAAAACAATCTTGCGCATTCATATTGGTAATAAGTGGCAGTGTAAAGGACCACCGACAAGATTTGTGTGGATAGCTGGATAACCAGGAGTACTATGAAACAAAATAGGATTTGTGTGAGCAAAATTAAAATTCTCACTAAAAATAATCTTGGGCATTCATATTGATAGGTGGCAATGTAACCGTTGACAAAATGTGTGGATAGCTGGATAACATGGGTACGCATGCAACCCCACCATATCAAATAGGGTATACCATAATAGGGATGAACACATACTTACTCATTCAGGTCTATGTTGACATCAATTCTAAAAAAGAAAAGACCATAAAATTTCTTAAAATTTCTTCAATGTGTTGATATTGAAGGAAGATAATAACACCACGAACTAAGGGACCATACACAAAATTTGTATCAATTTTCATTTAGTACAGTGAATTTTTAAGACGGTTCCCAGAAGCAGAGATGATCCTCTAGGTCTCAAAATGCCTGGCGGAAATAAAAAAACTTTGTTGTTTGGGATTGGTAGGGATTCGAAGAAATCTTTTCAATATAGATGCTCAGAATTGGCCATTTTAACCATTTCTAATGCTAAACTAATGATATGCAGAAGGATGACTGAATTTTTCAGCCGTTCAACTTTAAAAATGGTCACGTAAATAATAAATTGCTTTGCCTTTTTTTGCTTCACTAAGTTTAAAAATGGCGAAACTTTGCTTTTTGGGAGAAAAGGATCATGTCTGCATAAGTTAAAAGTATTTAAACAAAGGCACTCAGATAAAAGAGACTCCAGGATTTCTAAGATAAGCGAAGTGAAAATGAATATTTTTTTGAGGCAATCTAAATTACTAAGCACCAGGAGTTATTTTATCTAAACATTAGGTTCAGCACACTAACTTATGTTGGATTTTTACTCTAGAAATTTGCTTTGCGTAGCATCACCACTAAAGTGGGTGCGCAGATAAGTTGTTTGAGTTAAAAAAGTGATATGCCCATGCATTCAGTGGAGAATTATATTTTTTTATTTTTTATTTTTTGAGTTTATTTTATCCAGGCTTATTTATATGGCAGTTTAAGCTGATGTGGGCCTGCTTGTGGAATGTATACCTCAGATTTCAAGGCGCCACGCTGGTATGTACTTGACTGACATACGCTGAAGGTTCCACCAGTAATGTTTAATTTTGAATTGAGTTAGTTAGTTAATTTCAATTTACATTTCACATGTATATATAGTATAATGAGTCAAAAATTAGCTCACTTCAGTATTTGATCAGCATAGTCTAGAATCACAAACTAAGGAAAACTGAGACCCCTGCCACGGCTCACAGTTCAACATGTCAACTACCACTTAACAATTTAAAACAGACATAAAATCAATCGGGATATATATATATATCTTGTATATATGATATATATATATCTTGGTGGGATTCGAACCTGCAGCGTTTATCACCAATGTATTACCAGCACACCGCCTTACCAAGTGAGCTATCCACCCCATGATATATGATACAAAAAGCAAATTTTTGGACCAAAAATTCGTATTACAAAACGTACCATTTTCATGACAGAAGAAGTGTCTTTGTGTATGGACAAAGACACTCTTTAAGTATGAAAGTTGATAGGAATTTCCAAACGATTTTGGTGGATTATTCCTTAGGAACCGTCTCAATAATTCACTTTATAAATTCGCTTCATTCCTGTCAATTTTCATCTCAGATGAAGTGTTATTGTGGATACTTTGTATGCACAATAACACCTCATCTGAGGTGAAAATGAAGCGATTTGTGAAGCGAATTAAACGAATTTTTTAGACGAACCCTTACAGCATACTGGGTAGATCAGGAAAACCAGTATGATTGTTATTAAATTATTGATGAGTTTAGATAAACATGAGATCAACAATAAAAATGAACATATGAAAGCCGGAGAAGTATGTATAAATATGCTTCATATTTTATAAGTGACAACATATTAATATTAAGGCATCTTCCCCTAGGTTATATAATAGAGACAGTGTGTTATTTAGGCCCCATAAATTAGGAAAATTTGCTGCCCAGTTTGCAGGAAGCGTTTAAAGAAGTAACATACGGTCCTTCTGTATATTTAACAGTTTTGACGGGAAAGGTATGCATAAATTGATTAGTACAGTAAACAAGAGACTATTATTATCTTTCATATTTTTCTGTTATGTTTAAGCAGTCTAAGTTATTTTCCAACCTTTATACATTACCACAATAACATTCTCAATGACAAATAAGGTAATGTAGTTTCGTCATTTATTTATATTACTCAAATGGTAATATGGAAGAGTCAGCTGTGCGTAGTGAACAATAACATTATACAAAGAAACCTGAATTAAAAAGGTCTGGTTACTAAGTTTACCTGGGAGGGGGATCACTGAGTTGGAAACTATAAGGTCTGGGTATGAGCATTCCACAATGTAATTATAGAGTTTTTAAATAGAGCTTTGATAGATAGTTTTAATTCTTATTTAAGATCAATTTCAAACACCAGGGAACAAACTAACAAGAGCATAGGTAGAAGGAATTAACAGATGTAGAATAACCCTCCACCAGGGTTTAAAGAAAACCTGTCATGCCAATACCACATTGGGAATTGTTATTCACTGATATTATGATATAAAAGACGTTTAGATGTTTGTTATTTAACACAATATATACTCGAATACATAAAATATACTAATAATTAAGAATAGTTGAATAGAATTCACTTTAAGTAGAGGATAATCTTATAACTGGCATTTCAATTCAAATACATAATACCATTTCATTATACAAAAAAAAAACAATCTTTAAATTCTTTAACTAATCTAGTTTGGTAAAACACTATTGCTTATCTAAAAACCGTTCTAATGCCCCAAGTCTACAACAAAAATAATAGCACAAACATTTTCGAACGACCAGTGCCAGAGGATCAACTTCTGTTATGATAGAAATAATGTCAGTTTAAGAAAACATTAAGAAATAAAAAAAATTGGGCAAAAAAATGTAAACTGCCTACCTTTTATTCTTTGCGAAATTAGGTTTCTACAGAAAGAAACAAAAGAAATTATTTAAGTTATGACATCTATGGATATCTTGTCAATGATAACTTGTATATGACAAAATGTAATTACAACTTAAAGTCCCATATTAACATTTTGTCCACATCTCAAGACTACCAAATAACAAAATTCGTATCATAAATCGTACCATTTTCATCACAGAATAAGTGTCTTTGTGCATACTATGTATGCACAAAGACACTCCTTCGGTATAAAAATTGATATGAATTCCCATATGAATTTAGTGGACGGTCTCTAACATAAGTGATTTATAAGGAAACATCTATTGAATCTTCACCCCCTAAAAGATTCAGTACATCAGGCAGGCTTTAGACAAGGTAACAAATGCAACCATAACAACATTTTTAAGGTTACCGTTTGCTATGTAGCTGAGAAGCAGCTATTTCTGGAGAAAAAAAAATAATACATTATTTTACACCTATTTTATACTGGACCATAGTAACATGATTGACAGATTTCAACATGGTAGGGCAAGCTGCAGGGAATAAATTTGGCTATTAATTATCCAGGACACCTCTTAAAAGTTACATACAATGCAAGAAAGGTTTAACAATCACATCTCTTATTGACATATATTTTGAAAAAATGTTATTACAAAGTATGCATAGTATCTTTTAGACACCACCTGAGTTAGAAATAAGTTTAGAAATAAGTCTTCTCTTTTTTGTGAAATAATCATCGTAAGCATCTACCTCATTGTGGACAAATAACTACATTCACTGCAGGTAGAGAAAATATAGCAAAAGCCACTGATAACATAAAGCATATACTCATGACTAATATCTGGCAAAGAAGACCTTAAAAACTACAATACGGCTTTACCAATCCAGATCAGTATTTTTACTACGATGCATTCGTTTTTGATCTGAAAAAGTAGAGCTTTTTCTGAGTAGATTTTTTTTATTAAAATAGTGCGAAGAAGAATCTACTGGCTATGTGCAATATCCTGACGAAAACGATAAATTGACCACTATAAAGGTTTGTCTTTAAACGTAACATAAATTCGTTTCATTCATGTCACACACCGCTCAGTAGAAGCATATTTGCATACAAAATGACATTCAAAACGAATTTATGAAACAATGGTTTTAGCCGTTTCCAAAAATACTGGTGGCAAAGGCACAGCAAAGTTGACTCATAACGTCATTTCTTTAAACACCGACTAGATACTTAGAAAATTTCCCCACTTGCATAAAAAGTTGCGCGGGATCATCTTAAGTAAATATAAGATAAACTAATTGTTTATCGTGATTTAAAAAATGATCAAAATGTTCAATGTGATTGATATATGTCTAAGTGCAACGGTTTCTAATAGTTTAAATGTCAATGAATATCGAACAAGCCCTAATCCAGGCCTTTTAGCGTCCGCTAATCGAACATGACACCTTGAATTATGATGGTGAAAGTGGTCCTTTTATGTAACATAGTCCTAAAAATACATAGTCTTCAGAGAAAGCAAAGTATTTTTTAGGTCTCTTTTGCATAAAAATTGCCCTTTTGGTCCAAGTAAGAAATATGACTGAGTGTAATTGATGTGTATATATCATTCAAGACAATGGTTTTTAATTAAGTTTCGTGTTTTCGACAGCAAAAGAATTAGAATAACAAACTGGACCACCCTTTTAAACTCAAAAACTTCAATTTATACAACTCAATTCTGAAAAGTTAGTGTGACTTTTAAGGCAGCTTTCAGATAACAAAACACTTTTAGAAGTGTTTAAATATAATTGTCGCTAAGGAAACATCGTCGTATCGCAACTTGTATCATTTTCATTAAAGAAGAAGTGTCTTTGTGTAAGCAGAAAGCACTTCTTCTGAATGAAAATTGAAACGAATTTCCTTAAGAATTTCGTTGACGTTCCCTAGAGAAAGGGTGATGTCCATGAACATTATGCTATTGGTTTCTCTATTGTCATCTGATCGGCATCACATAATTTTCACGAAACACAACCCTCACACTTGCATACTTTTATTAAGTTGAATACAAAGTACACTATTTCACAGAAAAACACCCATAGTAAGTTCCTTGGGTTACGAAATACAATTACAACGACAAATTATCATTTCACTGCTTTGCCAAATTTCGAGCCCTCCTTCCTGAGCCTAGTTGACGGTTAGTTGACGATTTTGTAGCCAGTACTTCTTTTTCCTGTTAAACAGAGAATGTGTGTTTTTGAATTTAGATGTTCATCCGCGACTATGCTTTTTCTTATCTGCTCATTCTAACAATCCAACATGTTTTACCAGCAATGAAAATTTTATTTTTTTAGAAATTAAATTTTGGAACAATCAGAATGGATCGTCCCCAAAAATAAATTTTTATTTTGAAGAAGCGCTGGTTTTTCATAAATTAAAAGTATGAAGACACTTTCTCAGAGACTGACGTCATAAATGAAACAACTTAAACCATAAATTTATTAGATTGAAATCTGGTATGGCTCTCCCCCCCTGCAGCTTGCTCCTTAATTGAAATCCAAGTGATGGAACAATCTATGTATGGGCTCGGTCTAAATATTTTGCTATAGCTGGTTTCACAAATTTTTTCATCTTCATCTCAGATATGAAGTGAAAATTCTTGTGCATACAAAGTATGCATAAAGACACTTTTTTCAGGATGAAAATGAATTTCAATGAAACCAATTTCTTAAGAGAACTTCTGAGACGGACAATAAAGAATCAATGATTAGTAAAAAACATGGTAAACTCACCTTTGCCAATTCCTTAGCACGTTTCCGACAATTTTCAGCAGTTTTAACAAATTCTGGTTCTGCTAAGTCACAAGGAGTTTGACCCTAAATGTAACAAAACCTTTCAGATTTAAGAAACTGTACTAACAGTTTTTTCAAATGTTACAGGACACCTAGTTTTGATGAATGCTGAGTTTATCATTAAACGAATGCCACACCATAGATTAAAAATAAAGAGACACATGGAAAACATTGAGCGTCTGACGTGTGGCACTGCTATCAATTTTGTTCTTGAATAATGCTATGTTTACACAGAGTTTCACTACGCTAAACTAAAATGTGCAACTCATTACGGCATGCTGGCATGCTGTTTACATAATATTTCTCTATGAGTGGAGTGAATTTGGGTTCAATCTCTATTCTAATGACAAAAGGGTCTGAATATATTCTTTGCTATTATCTTGTTATTTCATTTATTATTATTCTTTTAACACAATGGCCTCTATAATGATTTAATAGCTTTTACATAATTACCAATTGCTTATTACAACAGACTTTACAGTATATAAACCTGAGCACCTCACAAGGATAATCCTCAGAATTCAAGTTAAACTCTACGTGAAGGAGGAGTGAAATCTTAAGTTAAACCCTAGCTTAAGCATAAATAATTCAATGGGTTGTAAAAACGCAAAAACAATTGATATCTTCCATGCAAAATAACACTGTGTCTGAAAAAACTGCGTGCATTGGGCAAAATAAAAACAGCCAGAATCCTTACGTTATTGTTTTTGAGGTCAAAGTTTGCACCAGCCTCAGTTAAGAGTTCCGTCGCAGTTTTAGACCCCCAGTGAACTGCAGCATGAAGGGGCGTCCAACCATCATCATCTCGAACATTCACATCATAGGAACCAATTTGTAGAAGAAGACTAAAAATAAAGAAAAACAATGAAAGCATTTGGTTTACAAATTACAGGATTTATGCTAAATTTTCAGCCAAAACAACCCAAACTTGCTCATCTCTTTATAAATCAATTTCATTTCACCAAGTGGCATTATGGACCTTACAACAAGGACTACTGTACAGATTTTTCTTTCTCAGATAGAAATAGCAGGACCCAGTCAAACAGGTGTTTTTAGGGCTCACACAGAAACTTTAACATAAGTGTGTAGAATATAGTAAATGTGGGCAGTGTATATTCATCAGTAAACTGTCTACTGTACTTAGCCTTACAAGGAATATTACATGTAACCAAGTACAAGTTAAGACAAAAGAACAAAAAAAATAAAACATACCTAATAACTTTATTGTAACCTTTGGAAGCTGCTACATGAAGAGCTGTTGCACCTGCAAGAAGGATTTGTCATTTCAATAAGGCCTGTTTACAAAACTTTATTCTTTTTTTCATTCCTCAAAAATGAAAATGGATGTTTGCTGTATGCCGAAATGAGGTGAATAAAAGGATATTCAAACCCAACTCTGTGGACAGTTCTTTACAAATTATACCTTCTACGGGACTCACTTTCAACTGATATGAGTTGTCACTCTGAACACATAGCACAAACAAAGACACTTCTTCTGTTCTGAATGAAAATTGATACATAATGAGCTGAATGAATTGAGACATATTTATAAACAGTTCCTAAGTTACAGCATAGCTTTGATGCTTTAACCCTATTAGGCCTAGGGTATTTAGGGGCTGTTCAGGACTAGAGGGGGGAGAGCACGCAGATATTGCCCCCCTCCATAACTTCTGAAGTATGCATCTCCAAAACATAAAACTTGGCACAGTTATTCCTCGCATTGATACGAACATTCTAACTACATTATTTTTTTGATGACGTCATAAAATACATTGAAATCCCCGGAAAATTCGTACTTTGATTAAAGTCCGATAAAATCCAATCCGATTGGGTTTTTAAGGTTCTGTATTGGCCAGAGTGTGTAATAGTAATAACCGGAAATATTACAATCCCCCCCCCCTAGGCCTAATAGGGTTAACACTTTCATTATTGGCGTGCATTTAATTAAAATAGGTAAAGGTTGTTGTGTATATTTAAACTTGCCTTGCCAATCTAGCGTTTCTTCTATTTTATTTTGATTTAACCAACTATTTGCATCGTCTAACATTAAACGTTCTTCTTCATTTCTCGCTTCTTCAACTTCTAGATCTAAAAATAAACGTAAAATAATTCAAATCATTTAATCTTCACATTCACTCAGTAATTATTCACAAATTTTGTATCACAAATCAAAATATTTTCATCACAGACGAACTGTCTTTGCACACACACAAAGTACGCACAAAGAAACACTTCTTTTGAATTGAAAATGGTTTTTATTTTTTATATGATGCTGCTAAGCTAAAGAGTAAAGGATTTCACTTAACCGACTCAAATCCAGGTCTTAAGAGTATCTACAAAGTGCTTTTATGTAAAATAGTCCTTAAAATATGTACTTTTCAAATATTCACTTTTGCTGGCATTTTTACTTAAACATTGCTCTTATTTAACTAAACGGTCGCTGCCCTCCTAGAGATGGAATATGAAAATCTGTATACGTCATAACTGAACAGAAGAAAACGTCTGACAAGGCAGAACAGGGTTGCCACCAAATTTGTTCATTCAAATTCCAGGGCTTAATAAGGACTTTCCAGGACACTTTTTTATTTTTTCCAGGACTTAGTCTCCTAAAATCCAGGACTTTTGATGAAATTCAAGGACTTTCAAGGACTCGTCGGGTTAAGTTATGGTTAGGTTAGCAAGATACAATTATAACACACAACAAACTTTATTTTTTTAATATCAATAAATTAACCAGAAAAAGCCTTCATATGGACTTTTTAAAGCTGTTCTCATTCCTCTCAGTAGTCAATTCATAAAATTCCGAGAAAATTCCGGGACTTTTCCAGGACTTTTCATGAAATATCATCAAAAGTAAGGACTTTCCAGAATTTTCCCGGACTGTTTTTCAATTCCAGGACTTTCCAAGACTTTCCAGGACCAGTGGCAACTCTGCAGAATTTCCAGGTTTTTAAATGATACAGTTTTTGCACGCATTCCTTACAAAACTCAGAATGAAAATGGTGCCCTAAAAATATTAACTTCAAATGGGTAAAGTACAAAAGTTTTAAATTATGTTTTCATCCATAAACAAACAGTTGAGTTAGGACTGATTTCAGGGACACGATTTCCTTGTTCTAAAGTTTGTATAGTTTGCCAGGGAAAAAAACAATTTAGTTTCATTTTAATTCCAGAGAATTTGTCTACCACATTTTTGGCTTTTAGAATCTGCTAGATTAGCACAAACAGAAAGAGAATGACTATGCAACTGTTTTGCTCTCCTACAGCACCTGTTTTTCATTTGTATCTCAGTATGGTTACTTGTGTGATGAAGACAGTCCAGAAATATCGGTTAGATGATGTTTGACAATTTAGCGCTATTGCCAGCTGGTAAAACAAAAAACTTTGTGCGAAAGATTCAGTTTAAAATCTCAACTAAAGGTTGAGTTTCTACCTCCGAATAACGATGGTAGATACTATCTGGATCAAACCCTGACTGTGTCCATATAATTATAATCTTTGTTGTTTTCTCTTAAACAAAACTATTGCAATAGTCAAAACTTTGAGAACGACATCCTTTCACAAATAGAACCCGAATTAATAGTCGTGTAGAACACAAAAATAAAACTATTGAATTATTAATCGTTTAGAAGATGGACATATAACGCCAATATGACTCAAATTAATAGTCATATAGAAAACCCTGCGGATATGCACCAAAAATGATGTTAATTACAAAAAAACAAGCAGAACTGGAATGAGTAGATGTATAGAACATGCATATGTAGCAAAATGATGTTAAAACAATTGCCTTTCACTTGCAAATGGAATTTGAATTATTGTTTAAGTTTCAAGATCTGCTCTCATTTAGTCTCTCCTCCTCCTTTTCTGAAAAACCTGAGCATTTGTAAACTATACTTGGATAACTGAAAGGTGTGCTCATTAGTATTTTTCACAATATATTTGGATCATGTGCTGTTATGGTTGTCAAAGCTCATTGGTGGTCTTTTTAAAGAACGACACAATAACATAAATAATTGTATAACATAAATAAAAGGCAAGAAAAATAAACAGAAAAGTCTAAGAAGACAGACGTGTCCCTTATTTAAATCATCATTATTTATTGAAGCTTAAATATAGAATACAGAAACAGTCCCATACTCAAAATCTACAACATAATAATGCAAACTTGTAAACCTTTCTTCAAGCTTTGCCTTACCCTGAGCGTCTATTTCATCAGACAAGAACTCTTCCATTTCTTCTTCTTCAGCAAGGTCGAGTGGAACTTCTCCTTCATTGTTTACAGCAGCTAGGTCTGCACCAAAATCAATGAGAATTCTAAAATGTAAAAGAAACGAAACATGTCTGGGGATATGTAGGTAAATGTACATAACGAAACTAATTAAAAACTTCTAAATTTATTTAGTTTGTAAATAGACACTTTGTAATAAAAAGGAAATGATTTATGATACAGTTTTTGGACAATTAATCAACTCATGGATAACACCACAGACTGTACCAAATTCGTATAAAAAAAAAATTCAGCAGTTCTGTCTTGGTACCTACTTAGAACAAATACAAAGGCACTTCATCTGTGACGAAAATGGTACCATGGTACCAAAGTTGACAAGTACCAAAATAATATGAGATTATTACAATCATTTTACTTGAAAGCCAATGTAAATACAAAAATCTGATGATCAGAAATCAGTAAACAAAATTTGGTAATAAATATAGCGTCATTAAAGGGTTTATGTATGAAAAATAAGTTTTAGTGAAATTAAAGAATAGAAAAAAACGATAAAAGGCAGCTTTTAAATTTTAGAGAAATCTTCTTTTGTTCTTTAGATATTCATGTTTTAAGTTTTGGTTCTGTTATCAAATTTGCAATATAAACATGTTAGTGTTAGAAAATACTGACATTTTGCTTTTTCCTCTAGCCTGAGTAAGCGTTTTAGATAATGAAAACAAAGTTAGCAATACAAAAACATATTTTTTACAGGATTTTCCTTGAGAAGTTTTCAAACATTTTGCTGATAAATAAGTTGGTAAATTAAATCAATTCCCTGATCAGACCCTATTCCAGACCTTTTAAGGTTTCCACAATCAGACACTGCCTTGAAAAATGACAAAGAAATTGACCCATTTATGTAAAATAGTCTTAAAAAAATACCTAATTTTCTACTAAAACTTTAAGAACTTTTTTTTACAAAAATGCCCTTATTCAACTTATTGGATGTTGCCCTATTCTAGAATAGGCCCTGCAGATGGAAAACACAGTGAACTTTTCAGTTGCTTGTAAAAGACACAGGATTATTAATTATTAATGGTTTGTCATGTCTAGAGTTAGAAATAAGCTAGATATACTGTAGCAGTATAAAAAAATAACAGAAAGTTCATAGGTATTATTATTTCTATCAGCAGGTTAATTGTGAATATTGACATGCATAAGCAATGAAATGTCATTCTATAAAAATAAAAGATACCAAGAAACAGGAAGTTAAGAAATTATGGAAAATTAATTAATGGAAAACCCCACATAATAATCAAAACTGTGCAAATACAGATATATTTTTAGAAAAAACACCAATGTTAGAAACTAAGAGGAGAATAATATCTTGCAGAGCAGAACATTTTGCTTGATTTCTCTCCACTGCTGTAATTAACAAATATAAACAGCAAAACCCTTTCTAGGAATTGTCATTTTATGGGGAAAAATTGGCATTAGATTATAATGTTGATGTTAAAATGAGCCTGGTTGACATCAAGTTAAACAACATAACGTAGTATATAGTAGACTTTTGGGTTTATTTTAATACATCAAAAAGAAGGAATGTTTGCGCACTCAGCGCTCGAAATAACGGCCGGTCAACGGTCACTGACCGCCAGAATATAACATTTGACCGCCGGAATTTCTTAAATGCTGATCATCTTGACCGGCCAGTTTGTAAATAAATAACAATGGTTTTACACTTCTTCGTAGGCACTTGCCTACTATTTTCAAGCTTCTAGATCCGCCACTGTAAATTTATTATCAGAAATTGATTTAGAGGCTGTTTCTGACGGTCTAGAGTGTAAAATTTTCTTTGTCACCCAACCATGGTATGGGACATTTTTTTAGCCAGACTACCTAACGATATTTCATTGCCACGATTTTAATTTGACCGCCGTACATTCATTTTTCCTGATCACGTTGACCGTCGACCTACAAAAAGTTATTTCGAGCGCTGCGCACTGTAGCATCACTTTCCAATACCATTTCAGAAAACCTTGTTTTAACGAGACGAGACAAGCTAATATGTTGGCGTCAAGTTCATAGTTACTTTATATGTTACCCTACTACTACTACTTCCGCAGCATTTAAATAGGCTTCATGAAGCTTAAAATAGTTTAAAGCATTTCAAATACAAAGGCTCCTTTGTCTATATACATAGACATAGAAATATGAAGGGGAAAGAATAACCTCTGTTAATTTATGCAAAATGTTCTTTTGTGTTTTGCATTGTTCTGCTTTTGCGATGGTGAATTATTCTCGTTCCAAGTCCCTTTTACAATGATTTTGAGTGCAATGTATGAAACCGACAATCAGGTTTGAAATATGACAACTTTATGGTCAAAATGACGTCTATTTTTAATAAAAAGTATATCATTCGACAGATAATTTTAAGCAGATTATAGAACAAGTTTGATTTTTTTAATTTTCTTTGCTGAACTTGTGGTATAGTGACCATTTCTTAATGCAAGCAAACTTTACTCAAAACTAAGCGAAAAAGGATGATAACATCTGTAATGTTCAAGTTTGAGTAAATCCTGAGAAACAAGAAGAAGATGAATGTCTTATCCAGTTTTGTTAAAGGTTTAAGCAATCAGGATTGAAAAATAAAATGTCTATAACCTCACAAACTTAGGTCATAAATAAGAGGGTTCTTGTATAAAGGTTCTGTAATCGTTTTTCTGAATTTCTCCACAGAGAAAAATTTATCCCGCCTGATTGGATGTATCAGTCGGGATCGTCATGTTTTTCTCGAACGAATGTAAACAGATGGTTTCTGACAAATGATGTTAGTCTTCACTTGTGAAGACGCCATTTTGAGAGATGCGCTTCAGGAACTTGTGTTTACCTTATCAGCGGCCGTCAGTCTTGCCAGTGGTGTAGTATAAAACGCAGATCCAGACGTCCAGATAGTCTTCTTCATTTCATCGTCCAACAGAGCGGTCCTGCTAAAATTTACCCGCCCCCTCACCCCTCAACACCAGGATTGTGTGGACCACATTTTACTTTGATCATATTTCTTTGCATCTGCTACTTTTCAAATTTGTTTTGCTGTATAAATTTTCTATTTTAAAAATACATTAGAGCATATAGAGTGGTGCAGCCAGTCGGCAGGTGTACTTTTTAAATTAGTGTGCACTTTCGTGCTTGTGCCTTTTCATACATCATAGTAACAGTCAAGTGGTCCAGTTATTCCAGTCACGTGTTAGTGTACTGCTTGTATTCCAGTTACGTGTTAGTGTACTGCTTGTCACCACATATACACCTCACAGATACCTGGTTTATTTATTTATTGTTTAGGGTTATACCAGCACCCTGTTTAGGTATTGGCTGTTACTTCCTCAGTACGACTGTTATTTAGGCGCAACTCTTGCACGGTTCCACATACGTAGCCCAAATAACATTACTTGTTTTTTTATTCCCGTCTCTTGCCCCCTGAACCATCGATTAAAAATATTAGAATAAATATAAAAATAAATCATAATACTTGAATAAAAACAAAAGAATTTTATTTTAGCGTGAGCATTTCTAAAATTTTCTCTCCAGCTGTTTGAATTAATTTACAATGGCACCACCAGAAAAATACTCACGCCTATAACAATGCTTTAGCTGGTGAGGTTATTCTTTCCCCTTCATATTTTTATGACATAGATACCGAGAAACGATATATTAATCGCAAGAAAGATACCGCATTATTAATGTGATTAACTTCTTTATGTTATTAAGAATCTTTTTCGAAATACAGGGAGATATTTTTGCATTGGTTTTCGCCCTAGTGATTTATATTACCCAGAAGTATGTTACACTCCTCGTCAAACTACAAATCCTTTAATCCTTTAATGCCTGGTGGTAACAAAATGATTGCAATTGCTTAAACAATCTTTAAGTTTAGTGTTTACATGACCAATGCAGATGGCACAGTGGTAACATATTGGGCTCATAATCAAGAGTTCCCGGTTAAAATACATGCTAATGACCTTCTCAGTGTCAAGTCCCTGGAAGTACTGCGATCAACCTGGTCCATTGCTAAGTGGTGATTGTCATGTTTCAGAGTCATAGGATTGGCAGAGGGGTGTTAAAGCTCAGGGAAGGATTAAGAACTTGAGAGGGCATGATGAAACTTCTCCCCTAGTAGTGGCTAGTGGTGTCGTGGAGGAGAAACAGTAAAAAAGAAAAAAATATTTCATAGATGCATTTAAGGGTTGATCTTAATTATCATATAGTCAATTGTTGTTTCTTTATCATTTAAATCTCCCATCTAGAAATCTACCAAAGTGGCAGGGTGAAGATGTTTCAATTATTATTTGTACGTTTAAAACAATGTTTTATTTTACTGCTGATATCGAACTTGCAGAACAAAACAAAACATGTGAATAACTAAATAATTCGCATGGAAACTTAGAAACGGCTCAATAATCGCTTTGTAATTGAGTTTTACCCCTATAAATTTTTATTCAGAAGAAGTGCCTTTGTGAGCTGTTTGAAAGGAATTGAAATGAATAGTGTTCTGCAAATTCAAGAGACAAAACCTTAGGGATTCAGATTTTCAGATCAAAACATTTAACTTACTTGGCAATATCTACAATTCCTGCACTGGCTGCAGCATGGAGTGGTGTCCAGCCTTCATTGTCACGTGCTTCAATATTTGCACCTCGTTCCAGAAGGAGTTCTACCATTTCAGAATTTTCGTCAATGCAAGCCTAAAATTAAAATTAATTAATAATAAAATGCACATTGTTTACCATATTGTGCAGAGGCATGTTATCCCTCTTTCTGGGATACTCACCCTTATTAAGAAACTGTCACCCCTGGCTTTACAGGTTTTTACTCGCATTTTGCCCTTTCTACTGTGATGACTACTGAATGATAACACCTTGAAGTAACCCAGCATCTTGTGCAGTGGAACTAATACAAGCTGAGAGGGCTGAGACTCCTCTTAAGCGCTCCTAGAACCCCGAAAAATGTACTTCCTAGAGCAGGAAAAACATTAGGGCATTAATCAAATGGGAAAATCTCTTGGTTCCCACATTATTTCCAGACCAAGCATACTGTACTGAAAAAATATGGAAGAATTAAAAAAATTAAAAAAAAGGAACCTGCCATTTACAAAAAAATTGCAACAGGTAAGGGAAATTGTACTCAACTGGCATTCTAGAGAAGTTAGGGCCATAAGTGTATAATAAGACTTTCATAGCTTAAACAAGAGCACCAAATGCCACCAGAACCGTCAGCAACGTAATGTCTGCTATAATGTCTGCTATCAACGGAAAAGGTTGAGTTGTGTGTTTATTCTCGAATTTTTTGGTTGAAACATTGCAGAGAATAGTGTATGAATGGATTATGATCTTGGATTGACATTTCGAAATAACATGACAAATCAATCATAAAAGTCGTTTAGTGACGTCTCCCATATTGAGAATGCCATGCAACTCAAAGCAAGTCGTCATAATTTGTGTGACATGAAACCTCACTGTCTGATGTGTGGAGAGAAGGATTTTTAAAATTAGGGTCAACCAAATCACTGAAAAAAGGCAGTACCATTAAGTGGATTCATTTTCGCCGGTTTCGCTAATTTTGGCATTTTCTGCGAAATTAAATCCGCACGAAATATCCATAAACATTGTCATCCGTAAAAGTAAGTCCACGCGAAAAACTCAAAAATTGACATCCGCAAAAACTGTTAAGATTTCTTCCTTTTTTGAGAGCTTTTGAACATAATTTTCATACTTTGCTATGAAAATCTATGTTAAAGGTTTTGTTATCCCTAAATTGTGTAACTTTTGTCTTTCCTGGAAGTTAAATCTGTGCGAAATAACACAAACCTTGGCAATCCGCAAAATTAAATCCCTGGGAAAAACAAATTTTGACATCCGCGCGAAAAATCCAAATTTCAGCAAATTAATCTGTGCAAAAATTAATCCACTTAAGGTAGGTTGTTTTTGGTACACTAATTTTTTTTCACTCGGAGCTTCTTACACCAACTTTTAATTGAAACATTGCTTTACTTAATCGTAAGTAAATCTTGCACTTATGGAAAACTGACTAGTGGCATGCACCTGTAATCGAGCTACTTCGAGGCTAAATTCTAATGGTGAAGGTTCGATTTCCCAGACTGAATTGAATCTAAGGTTGTTCTCTTTTAGATGAGGTGTTTGTACAACGTGCGTATGACAGAATATGTGCCTATTTTAAATATGTGGCAAAAAAAACCCTGCATATATAGTATATTACTAAAACGTAAATATTTCTACATGATTTCTCTTTGGCTGCTTAGAAATAAACATAAACAGGCTGCTTCACCAAGGTAACAGTAATGGTAATTTACTTTCCTAAAATACACATGCAGGGAGAGCACACATACTCAAGTTGCCATGAGAAACGCCAATTTGACGTTTCTTTTTGATACCCACTCACCAAAGTAAGAAACGTCAAGCGTGGCTGCCGAAGCATCATTTTTTCGAGCCTTGTAAAGAACAAACCTTGGGCAGCGTGTAAAGAACAAACCTTGGAGAGCGATCAATCCCCATCGATCATGTTTAGGAGAAAAAAGTTCAGTAATTCTTGCAATTGAAAATGGTTTTACACAATGTGTAATTTAGCCTCCTATAATAGTACACTGCGCTTGGGGATTTCAAACCACTGTGTTTATGATGTATGGTAGGATATAAGTTCTAGGCTGGCGTTTAACAATCTTAATCTTAGGTTCCGTATTTTAAGCTACGGCATCCATTGGTTCCATTGAAATAATTTTTGTTACGGCAACGATCGCTTCCCTATCTATGGGTGTTGTAATATTAAAGTTAATGCTATATAAAATCACCTTGTATCTGACTAAAGCAGCCCTCAAAAATTTGTTAGAATTTAAGTCGACACAATAATGCCATTGTTACCTTGGTGAAGGCCGGCGAAATTTTGCAGACCTAAGCCTGAATCAAGGCTACTTGGAGGTCGGCGAAAATGATTAAATGAATAAAGGGACAATACGATGCTATTTTGTAGTTACTTCAAACTGATTGGAAATGCTTTTGAAATATTCTTGGAATATTCGTATATGCAAAGAAAAAGTATGAGCCTTAAAACATATAACAGCGTTATCCGTGAAAAGTAGGACATGAGACTGAAAAATCACCTATCGGTTCTGTTCGTAATAGTTCAGTAAACCTCTTCAATCCGGAACGATCGTTACTGTGAAATTTGGAGGCCTGTTGTGAGAAGTTATCCAAAAAACAAAAAATGTGATTGCCCAAAGAAACATCAACAACAAAAAGCCAAACACCCAGAAATGTCAAATTGACCTTTCTTGTTGAAACTTGGGTATGGATGCCTGATGATTCCAAGTATGTTTTATATGCTCAATTAGAGATCAGTCTTGAAAATGGTGTAAAATTAAGTTTCTATGATAAACGGTAAAAAGGAATGAAGTTTTGCATTCTGAAGGAAATTGGAAGCTTCAATTTTTTTTACCACACTGCAATTCACAGCCAGGGCTACTTTGATTAATTCTATTAGAGTATAAATCAATAACTGACTCAACGATTGTTCGATTAACTTTGTCCAGACTATAACATATATAGCATATAGCTAATAGCTACCGCTTATAGAATAGCTAAGATTTCTGTTTTTAGCTAATAAATTCTTGCATCTTTTCTTTCTCGAAATCTCTTGTCTTGTATGCCATGTTGTAGCAGACAGTGACAACAAAAATACATCGTCAACAGCAAGAAATAGACAACCTAAATTTATAAATATCACAAAGTAGCATCACATTTAAATTCCAAAAACAAGCTTGTTCTCATCCTCTACCTGATGCAAAGCTGTTAGTCCATCAACATTGGTAAAGTCTATATCTACGCCATCATCGAGCAGATTTTTTGTTTCATCGATTTCTCCACTTGCAACAGCAGAGAGAAAAACAGTTCCTTGATCAAATTGTATGGTGAATTGGGCTGGTAATCGCACAGTTTTCTCTTTTGCAGTTGCACTTATCTCCCAATCTTTTATAGCTTTAGCACGTCTATGAAGTGCATTTGTAGCACGATTGCCAGAATCACTAGACATTTTCTCCACCATAATTCTATGGCAGTAAAGAAATAGCTAAGTAAGTAAGATACATTTCGAAAATCATCAACATAGCAGTAAACATAAATCTTTCACATCATGGCGGCTGTAACATCATAGATTCGTCCGAGGCCCAGAGAGCGAAGGGGTCCGGTCGAATCTGCGATTCTGATTGGCCGAGAAATAAGAATGAAATTACATTAGTTTTTGTTTTGATGAGTGTGCAGGTTTTTTGGCATTGGAAAAAAGCAAAAGTTATCAGATAAGTCTAAATGACAGTACCGATCGGTATATCATGAAATCACATCATTTTAATCATTTAATTGCATGGAAAACAACCCATTTCCCCCATTTTTGCGGACAATCCCAATTCAAAAGCGCTGCGGTGGAGACGCTAAATCTTTGAAGAAAAACAAGACCAGATGGAACAGCCTTTTTTCTAATCCTCAGACCAGCTCTAAAGTCACGGTAGCCGACAAAGATAAACAAACAGAAGAGAATGTTGCTGGCTTGTCGGAACACCCCCAACGCATTCGTTTCTATCCATTAGGAATCCCCATGCTGTAGAGTTTGAAATTTATGTGGTACCACCGTATATAAGGGTTGCGAAGCATAAGCAAAGTTACTCTGTTTGCAAGCAAAAATTAAAAATGCAGACCACAACCTTGTACCCAGGGTCTTCCGTCTCCACTGATAAGCATAGAACATAGAGACTGGAAACTTGGTTTGTCAAATAAGGCCACACACTCGGCCCCAGCACTTCTTGCCTTCACAGAGATCGAGTGTGATAAGGCCACATATAAAAAATATCTTTGTTAGCCGTGACCCGACAAGACTCAACTTTCGGCGGTAATGCAGAAGCCAAAACATTCAAAAAACATAACATACAGCAACCTCGTACCCAGGGTTTCTAGTCTCTTCCTTAGCCGGTTAAGTTAGCAAGACACTCTGGGTACAAGGTTAAACATAAGAGGTTAACAGATTTTTTACCAATGGTAAGACCCTTACCATTTTCTGTACATTGTAAAGGTTCTCCTTAGTGTTGTAGGCCTCCTCTTACACTTCGTTAAGTCACAAAATTTACACTTTTAAAAATTTCTAACTGCGATATCTCGAGAACGAGACTAGCTTTTTTAAAAATTCCAAAAGATTCTGTAATCATTCATTTAGATGCTTCTTTTGCTCACGCTGGGCACATTATAAACTCTCCCGCGCGTGCCCGAGATGTGCAGGCAGAACCGATCGTGCTTTTTTAACGGTGCCGACACTTTGAAATAGGGCGCCGATGCCATAGCGATCAAAAGGTTCACTGCGGATATTACGAAGAAATTTGCTTGCTTATTTTACCGTGCCGGTTAAGACTTTGGGAGCACAATTTACACATGCCGTCTGTTTTCATCATAAGTTTTAAATTTGATCAAGCATGACGTTTTTTATGTTTGATGAAAATATTTGACCTGCCCAAAGTATTAGATTATGTGCAAAATAGTTAATAAACATAAACACAGACATTTATTTTCTATGGAAGCCGAGGAGGGCCAATCTGAAAATATTTTCAAAATCCAGAAATATATTTTAAATCCGAAAATATATTTAAAATCCAGAAATATTTTTACGAAATCCAGAAATCGTTTTTCAAAATCCAGAAATATATTTTAATTCGAGCAATCTTTTTTCTTTTTTCAATAATTTGTTTGCATCCTAAAAGCAATTAACCCGGACTGCTGTGGCGGATCCAGCCCTAGTCAGAGCAGCACGAGGAAGAGTTGAAAGTTTTAGTTCTTTATATCCTTATTCTGTATGACGATAGGTCCTAAGAGACAGCTATTAGAATTAATGACTTTGAGCATGCTTTGAATCTCCGTTTCATTGCTGTGTCTAGGTAAAAGCATGTTCTGAGTCCACCTCTGGATTGGTGACCTTGCATGCTTAGTTGCATGAAGATTGCTTGTCCAAACTTCATGCAACCAAGAAGGCTACAATCTTACGCAACAATATTCAGACTTATCATGAGCCGTAAAATATCTGTAATCTGATTGGCTGAGAGGCAGTGCATATATGCCATATCAGTGCAGTAAAGCAGTGCAATAAATAAGCAGTGCAAATAAAAGCAGTGCAAATAAAAATAGCCTACTAATATAAGATTATTGCGCAAATAATCACTTAAGAATAAGTTATCCTAAAGAAAGGAGGCTAAAATTAGATGTCTATTTCTTCTAAAATCAAACACGGGATTGTTTTTATATTTTGGTGACTTGGTTTCTACAAACGTTTTGATATTTTTACAGCTCATGATAAACTAGTTATCGCATGGTGCTCGTGCAATATGGCATATTTTTCTCGTTCCTTCTATTTTTTGTTTTTATTTCACTCGCCTAAAGGCTCGTGAAATAAAAAGCAAACATAGAAGAAACTCGAAAAATATTTGCAATATTGCACTCTGCACCGTGCGATAACTAGTACTTATAGTTTCGTGGCTTTTTATAAAATATATTTGTGAATTTAAAATATATTTGTGGATTTAAAATATATTTGTGGATTTGAAATATATTTCCTTGCCTTCTCGGCTTCCATAATTTTCACACCTTGAACACGTCTATGAACGAATAAGTTTAAATGATTGTTTAACTTTTTTAAATCACAAGTGTCAACAGATTGCCCTGGGATCGAGGTTGAAGTGTCAAGTGAAAGATAAAGATAAAAAGTTGTCGACATATAGTAAATCTTTGAAATCTTTGGCTCTTGTTTTTCTGTGTTTTTTTTACTGTTAGAAATGGAAAGATTCTTATATTAAAAATAGCGAAAAATGTCAAAAGGTAACGAATGGTTTGTATTGGAGCATGGATTGATAGATAATGTTTTGCTTATGTATGGCTAGAGATTTTCTAATGGAAGTATTATTTCTGAAGTACTATTGCTTCATTATGGTTATGTAAACATCTAAACGTCTTTCTGAATCGTCCTAGTACGGCCTTGGGATTTTTTTGGCCTAGGGATTTTGTTCGGTAAGGTTGCCCATCAGCCCTTCTTCTGTATCTATGACATGGCAGATTATAGAAGGCGTGGGCAGATAGTGTAAACTACTGCTAGTTATATAAACTTGCTTTTGTATCAAAGGTAACCTTTAACCTACAGATACATATGCTGTCCGACCCCCTAACAAAGTTTGAGATTTTAAACTTTGAGATCGACCGAGGTTAAAATTAAGAATCACCATATAACCTCGATCCCATGGCCATGACTTCTTTGAATCATTTGCAGAAAAGCTGGAAACATTTCGTTTTATTAAAAAGTAAAAGGTTAGATATGCATTACACAGCACATCTGAAATTGTTACGAACTCGTAGAAGTTAATCCCGAGATCGAAGTTGCTTTATATTAGCTGAAGTTTCGCAACCTCTTTGTAACCTCTCGCAGTTTCAGGAAGTTTCTAACTGGTTAAACCGCCGTTTATTATATATGAATCAGAGACTTTCGTCTGGCACCACGCGAATTAGAGGTGTCCACCTTTTGGAAAGTTGAATAATATAGACCTATTTGCTGGCAGCGACAACTTTATGAATTTTCCGAGTGCACAAAGAATTCTGGGTAATCCGGTGGACTGAAATGTAAAGGTAAACATTCGATTTTTCATTGACTTTAAAAGAAGAGAACGCGTCTTAGTGATAAGTTGTTGTTTAGCTCAAATCAAACGTCTTATTTGTTTTATTAACATCATGGCAGCCAAAGATCGTTGTGCAATTGGTGCTTGCACCAACATAAGAAAATGCAAGGATAATTTTGTAGTTAAGCCACATATCTCAGCTTTTGGTGGGCGTCTTGAGTTACGTTTCTGGAAGTGCACCAACCCAAAGTTATACTCCAAATGGGCTGCTGCATGCAAAAGAAAGAATTTCACTTTCAAAAAGAACCATATAATTTGTTCTAATCACTTTCAATATGGAAGGCCAACACAAGCCACCTTTAATCAAACACTTTATTTGAAAGGGTACTCTCGAGTGCTTCCTAATAGTGCGGACGCGTTTTGGTCCCAGTGGAACTAACCAAAATTTTATAACCTGTATATAGCTAACTTCATTACTTTATTTTAATTTTCACTTCATCTGTGCTTTTATCATGAATAACGCAACATTGAAAAAAGATCTCAGTGACGCCCTGGAGAGAATCGAAGCATTAGAAACGAAACTCATCTCAACTTATGCCAAGTATGATCGACTTGTCATCCAAGTCGCATAGTTGCAAGCAACTGTTGATGTCTCTAAAGCAACCACAACTGCCTTAGTTCAACAAATCCACTCGCTAGAATTTGTAGCACAATCAAATGTACAATATGCCAGAAGAGAGACCATTGAACTACTTGGCATTCCAGAATCACTTCCGCTCAAAGATGTTGAAAAAGCCGTATATGATGTGATAAAAGAAACTGGGGTGGATATTGAAGCCTCTGATTTTCATGCTGTCCATAGGAAAAAGAATCCGAAGGTAGTAATAGCTAATTTAAAGTGCAGAAAGAAAGCAAGACAGATCATAACAGCTAGGAAAAAGTTGAATGGGAAAACTCTGGATCGTATCCATCCACAAATTAAGCGAATATCTATATTTGAATCAATGACTAGACACTACTCTAGACTTAGAATTAAACTAAAAAAGCTACTTGAAAAGGAAAAGATAGACAGCTACTGGCTTCTTTTTATGTCCACATGACCTACGATATTGGAAAATCTTGCAACCCATAGATACTGTAAATTTACAGTGTTAGTTGTATTTACCTTAATACGTACTGAGCTGTCAGATAGCATTACCTCCTGCCTGGTCTGTGCACATCACTGGTAAGTAGTAATCGTTTTCCCTTTTTCTTCTCTACTTTATTGTTTCTGCAGACTAGTCTGTACATCACAGGAATCATGGCACTGTAACCATGCATAATAAGGTTAATGACAACAATTGTGGTATTTGTCTAAAAAAAGTGAATTCTAACCACAGAGCTGTGAATTGTGACCGGTGTCACCGATGGATCCACATAAAATGTGGTTACTTCCAACCCTCTCAATATGAAAATCTTAAGGATAGTCAGGATGCTTGGTTCTGTGCTAAGTGTCTTGCTGAAATATTTCCTTTCTCTTACCTTGACACAGGGCCTTAATCTTGAAGCTGATAAAGTCGACCAACTTGTTGCAAATGATTACACCAATTTTTTACGAGATATCAATGAAATCAACATCATCAGAGAGGAAAGTCTTTGAGTGGTGTGTGATTATTTTACCCCAAGTGAAATTAACAATCTACCTAACTCAAATATTTCTGTTACCCATTTGAAAATTTCATCTCTCCCCTGCCACATTGATGAACTGAGCAACCTACTTGGTGTCATCAACACCCAATTTGACATTATTGGCATCTCTGAAACCAGATTGAAAGTAGGTTGTGAACCAAAAACCCAAATTTCTCTTCCTGGTTACAACAGTTTTGATTGTAAAACCACTTCAACTAAGGGTGGAAGCCTCCTTTATGTTGCTGACCATCTCCAAGCTAGAGAGAGAAAAGATCTCCAACTTTATAAGCCTAAAGAACTTGAGTCTGTTTTCATTGAGGTAGACAATCCAAAGAGCAGAAATTTGATTGTTGGT